>JBBPFJ010000451.1:0-21411 GCA_037975025.1 Excoecaria agallocha
TTTTATGGTAAATTGTTATTACTACAATTTGTTAGATGAAATTAATTAGAATGTAGCTAACAATTTTCTTTTTGATATTAATTAGCTATAAACATATAAGATCTATTTTCCTTCTTTGGTTTAATGGTATGTCTAGGATTATGATCTTTTCTTTTTGGTCAGGGTTTATGTTTATTTTTGTATGTTGCACTTTGTGCACAATATTTGATTTTTTCATCTACTTTTACTTTCCTTTATGATCGCCTTTTTAATCATTTTATCCAAAGGCTTAGGTCTTTGTAGATTATAAAATTCATGGAAATAGATAGTTTAATTTGCTACAAACCTCTTCTTAAGTTGCAGTATTTTTTTTATCAATAGCAGTCTGTATATAATAAAGTGTACATTATCTAAGAGAAGAAACAAGTGTTAAGAATAAGGTATAATTATTAAAAACTAAATATGTTCCGATCATCTATCTATTCTTTCAGGTTTGTCCTCAGCTTCCTTGGAATTCAAAGATGCTAAAAATGGATTAAAAGGTACCGATATACCCATTTTCTCACAATATGCCTGTATGACCGATAGAACTAGAGACTTTTAGATTTTAGCATTATATATTATTTGTATTGGAAATGCTTGCTAAGTTTATATCACCCCACAACAAAAGATGAAAAAATAAAATGGCAATGCAAAATCCACTTGGAAATATTTTATAAAACAGATTTTGATAAAGCATATTTATACAGAGAATTGGGTAAATTCACCAAGACATATGGAAGATAACTTATGGCAAGCTTTTATTTTTGTACCCAAAGACAATCAGTACATTGCAAAGGTAAATCTTGTTTACCTATTGATCATTTGCTACATCATAATGTCAGCTTGGATGATTTTATGATGTAAGCATAGCTAGTTTGATCAAGTATAATGGCAATAAAAAGGAGGACTTGGCTATTTCTCAAGGGCCAATTACAAGATTCAGGACAAAGAAGTTTAAAGAAGCTCTACAAGATTTTATGAAGCCTTTTGTGAAGAAAATGCAAATGCAAGATATTAAAGAGGTAAACTTGAACTTTAAAGACCAATTTAATGCTTATTCTCTATATAATATTTGTTTACTTGGAGAAGCATGCGATTGAGGAAGAAGGAAGAAGTTTAAGTGAAGAAAGAAGGAGTCCAGGAGGTCTTCACTTAGTGGAGTGGAAATCCACTCTACCGAGTCACCCCTCACTCGGTGGAGTGGATTTCCACTCTACCGAGTCCAGTAGGAATTTACTCGATGGAGTGGAAATCCACTCTACCGAGTCACTCATCACTCGGTGGAGTGACTTTCCACTCTATCGAGTCAAGTGTTCAACAAAGTTATGATTTTGCTATTTGTTTCCTGTTTTAATTATTTAAGAAGTTTTGTTTTAGTAGGATTCTTCTATCTTTTCCTATTTAAATGTATTAATGTTACAACAATGATAGCTTTTGATTAATATTGATTTATGAGATTATTCTCTTGGTTTTTCCATTTTTCCTTGTAAGAGTTAACTGTTAATTGATACTTGTTGTTGCATGAAGAAGTAGTTTTAACAGGTTTCATGATTTTGTATGCTGAATTCTATTTCTTTTTGTGATTAATCAATCTATTATAAGCGTTTTCATTCATACATGTTTAAGGGTTCTTTAGATTAGGGGTTAATTTCTTATTTATGTTCAAATACTATGGTATGTTGGCATTCTAGTTTGACATATAGGCTGGGGTTTCGCATCAATTGGTATCAGAGCTTAGGCTAAGGGATAAAATCTTAACCATCCTTTATTTTGAGTTCTTTGAATTTTGTCAATTAATTACATTTCAAAAAAATCTTTGCATTCTGTCGTTGATTATAGTATAAAAAAAATAGAAAGCCTTGTGATCAAATTCTGATTACTATCTTACTTAAGTTCAAAATTGAACAACTTGTGAATTCGTTGCTCTTATTGAATCCAAAAATTGCCAATTATCTATTTGAGCATATAACCTACAACTTTGAATGCTTAGCTCTTAAAGTGAATCGGTCTAGCAACCTTGTGAGTTGAAAACTTCCACAATTGGTATGAAGCCATCATTACCAAGTTGGTATTCTTTATTTTAGTTTGGGATTGTATTTTATTGCATGTTATCTTTGTTCTCTTCTTGTTGAGTCTGCATAAAATTTGTTTAAACTAAACCTTAGGTTTAGTTAACATCGAATTTAAGTGCATCCATCTTGTCAAATTTCTTTCATTCTAAAGTTATCTAATTGTGTGTCTAAGTTGTTTATTGGTTCCAATTACACTAGTTTAACATATTGCACATTATTGAACATCTATATATATTATAGTACACGAAATCTTCTTCTTGTGTACTAATTTCTGAAATTTGTTCAATTTACCTTTAGAGTTGGTACCTTATTGTCCTTGTTAGGTTTTCATTACTTCTTTTATTCAATTTACTTAATTGTGTTTACTTGTTGAGTCTGTTTCTAAAGTGCAAATATGAGACATCAATTTGTGAGTTGAGAGTCAAACACGTGAGGTTGAGTGAATTACTTCTTCTTATTTATTTACTTTAAGTGACAAGATATCAGAGATTAACATTAAATAGGAAATTGATGTTATGTCTGATGAAAAGTTTATGTATAAAGCTTACATGGATAGTTTGCAGAAGTTAACTCTCAGGATTGACAATTTGGAAGATAGCTTTAGAGCATCCAAGGCTAGACCTATAAGGGAAGAGGAAATAGATCAGTTATACAATGATGATGGAGGAGAGGAAGCTCATATTTTTCCAAGAAGAGCCAGGAGGTATGACAACAGAATAGAGAATAGGGATAACAATCTGAGTGCTATCAAGATGAAGATTCCATCATTCTAAGGCAAAAAAGTTGTTGATGCCTATCTTGAGTGGAAAAGAAAAATAGAAACGATCTTTACATGCCATCAATATTTGGAAGAGAAAAAGATAAAACTTACAGCTATTGAATTTTCTGATTATGCACTAATTTGGTGGGATGAGTTGTTGAAAAGTAGAAGGAGAAATGGGGATCTCCCTATTATATCTTAGGAGGAAATGAAAAGAATCATGAAAAAGAAGTATGTGCCTAGCTATTATTATAAGGAGCTCCATAATCAATCACAAAGACTTACACAAGGATCTAGTTCTATGGAAGATTATTATAAGGAGATGAAGATGCTCATGATCAAAGCCAGCATTGTAGAAGATGAATACCAAACAATGTCACATTTTCTGAGAGGTATGAATAGAGATCTTGCTAATGTAGTTGAATTACAGTATTATATGGATATGGATGACTTGGTCAACATTGCCATTAAAGTAGAAAGACAAAGAAGTAGAAGGGTGACATCTAAATTCTATTCGAACTCCAACAACAAGTGGAATTCAAAGGGGGATAAGGGTGATCCAAAGAAAGAATTCACTTTCAAATACCAGTCAAGTTCGAAAGAGAAAATGATCACTACTTAAAAAGGTACTTCTGAAACAATCCCTAAAACTTATAGACATAGGGACATTCAATGTTTTAAATGTAGTGGTCGTGGTCATTATGCTAATGAATGTGAAAATAAAAAGACCATGATAATAAGAGGGGATGAGATTGTTTCTGAGTCTGAATCTAATGATAATTGTGATGATATGCCACCCTTAGCGGATTATTCCAATATAGATGAAAACATGGAGTATCCTATTTAGGGAGAGTCCTTAGTTATATTACGTGCATTGAATGTAAATATGAAACAAGAGGGAATAGAACAGAGGGAGAATATTTTTCACACTAGGTGTTTAATAGGGGGAAAGTCTGTAACAAGATAGTTGATAGAGGTAGTTGTGTTAATGTTACTAGTACAGTCTTAGTTGATAAGTTAGGACTTAAAACTGTGAAACACTCTAATCAATACAGACTTCAATGGTTGAATGACGGTGGAGAAGTTAAGGTGACCAAACATATAACGTTATTATTTTCAATTAGGAAATATAAAGATAGGGTCATTTGTAATGTGGTACCTATGCATGCTAGTCATATTTTGCTAGGAAGACCTTGGCAATTTGATAGGCATGTAATCCATGATGGATTTAGAAATAGGTACTATTGGTTAATGTATTTTGTTAGATAATAGACTGTAATTAAGGGTATAATAGTAATTTTTCTTTTACTACTTGTATACCTATAAATATACCCTTGTATCATTATTTTAGGTTAATTTCGAGATAATAGAAATTCTTGAATTTACAAAAATCTTCATGGTATCAGAGCCTCTGCCATTGAAGGTTGAGTTATCTCCCTTGCAGTAGGTTTATTCTTAAAAAAAAAAAATTCCAGGAAGCGTGTTTTTTGGGCAGCAGTAAAAAGGACATTTTTTGTCCCTCTGCCGACAACACCATCCTCACCAGAGAAGAGACCAGGTCAAGTTCGGCCGGTATTTAGATTTTCGGTGCCTTCAGACCAAGCGCGTGAGCCCACGCGCCGCCAGAGCATTTCGACACTCCCTTCATGAGTCGGCGCGTGTACCTTCTCCAGCCATTTTTTTGTCATCAGATCTTGCCTACACTTGTTCGCCGACCTCCTGCGACTTCGAACAGCATCTCTCCGGCAACTTTCGACTTCTTGATTTTTTGGGTCCCACGTAACAGGTTTTGTTGCTCTATGTCTTGGGGTTTTTTCCTTGCTGTTTGGTTATTTTCTTGCTGTTTGGGTGTTCCTTGCCTTTAAGAGTTGTCGTTATGTCTGATACTAAGAACACTAATATGGAAGCAGAGAAATATTCTATTAATGACAGTCCATATTTTCAAATTAGCCCTGTTAAATTAGATGGAAGCAATACTTATTTAGCCTGGTCTAGATCATATTTATTGTCTATTAAGGCTAGAAGGTTGCAGGGTTATATTGATGGAAATAAAAAACCACCGGCTGTCACTGATCCTACTTTTAGTCAATGGGATTCAGATAATTCACTGGTTATGTCTTGGCTCCTAAATTCTATGCATCCTAAGATCTCTAGACAGTATTTATTGCTTGACATTGCAGAGAAGATATGAAAAGCTGCAAAAATCACCTACTCTCGAATGGGCAATGATGCTCATATCTTTGAACTCAGGAACAAAGTTCATGGTACAAAACAAGGTGAGCTTACTGTTTTAGATTATTTCTCTGAATTGGGTATTTTATGGCAGGAACTAGATTATTATCAAGATTTTCAAGCAAAATGTGTTGATGTTGCGGTGCTGATTCAAAAGATGATTGAAAAGGAGAGGGTTTATGATTTTCTGGCTGGTTTAAATCCTGAATTTGATCAAGTGCGAGTTCAAGTGATTGGCAGAATTCATTTTCCTTCACTTGAGGAGGCACATTCTTTAATTCAGCAGGAAGAGACCAGGAAGGGTGCTATGCTTTATACTGCACCTATTGATAAGTCGGGTTTGACTGCCCATACCTCTCTTGAGCAACCAAAAGGGATTCTTTCTGATAAAGATCATTTGCTCTGTGATTACTATGGTAAGCCAAGGCACACTAAAGAGACTTGTTGGAAGTTGTATGGGAGACCTAGTAGGGGCTGTGGGGGAAAACGAATTAATCCAACAAGAGCTCAAGCACATGTGTTAGAAACAGTGGAATCATCTAAGGAGTCGGCTTCAGTTGAGAGTCTCTCTTCTGATGAGATTTTGCATTTCAGGCGTCTCTTGTCTCAGCTTACTCCTTCCTCTAATGCTACCTCTAATTTGGTCAAGTCAGGTACTTCTTTCTCTCATCATAATTCATGGATTATTGATTCTGGTGCGAATAGACATATGACAGGCGTTTCAAAAGGCTTTCTTAACTACTCTCCTTGTTTAAAAAGGGATAGTATCAGGGTGGCTGATGGGTCATTAACCCATATTTCTGGGACTGGTTCTGTTGTTTGTACTCCTAATATTAAATTATCTTTTGTTCTTCATTTTCCTTAATTCCCTATCAATCTTTATCTGTCAGTGCTATCACTAAAACTCTTAACTATAAGGTTGAATTTTTTCCTAATTTTTGTATTCTTTAGGATCTTCAAATAGGGAAGAGGATTGGCAGTGGTAGAGAGCATGATGACTTATATATGTTGGAAGACAGTCAAGAGTTGGCTCTTTTTGGGGGGTATCAGGATGTCAACCAGGAGATCATTCAGTGTCATAGGCGATTAGGATACCCGTCATTTTTTGTTTTAGAAAAACTATATCCTAGTTTATTTGCTAGAACTCAGTTTGATTCTTTATATTGTGATGCTTGTGAGTATGCTAAACATACTAAAAACTCTTATTCTTTGAGTGATAATAAAGCTAGTGAGCCATTTATGATTGTTCATTCTGATGTTTGGGGGCCTACACAAATTGCCTCTTTGTTTGGAAATCGATGGTTTGTTACTTTCATTGATTGTTGCATTAAAATGACTTGGGTGTATTTGATTAAGGCAAAGAGTGATGTTTTTTCTTGTTTTCAACTTTTCCATAAAATGGTTGACACTCAATTTGATGCTAAAATTAAATTTTTACGGTCAGATAATGGGACAAAATATATAGATAGTAGGTTTGGTACTTATTTGGAGTCTCATGGGATTATTCACCAAACTAATTATCCTTATACTAGTGCTCAAAATGGTGTAGCTGAAAGAAAAAATAGGCATTTGTTAGAAGTTACTAGATCTCTTATGTTTACTATACATTTTCCAAAGTCATATTGGGGGGATGTTGTACTAGCGGCTGCCTATCTTATTAATTGAATGCCTCTCAAAACTCTTAACTTTAGGACTCCTGTAGAAGCCTTAATCGGGAAAACTGGCTATACTATTCCACCAAAGATTTTTGGATGTGTTTGCTTTGTTCATAATAGGAATGTTGGGAAATTAGATCCGAGAGCACTGAGATGTGTGTTCGTTGGATATTCTCCAATTCAAAAGGGATATAAGTGTTATCATCCTTAATCTAGAAAATTTTATATGAGTATGGATGTTACCTTTCGGGAGTCTGAACCTTATTTTGGCAGTATCCAATCACCTCTTCAGGGGGAGAATAGTGAAGAAGTGGTGATGAATGTACCTATGCTACCTCAGGATCTAGTTCAAAGAAAAAACGAAGAGATTGTTATTCAGGAGCAGAATGTTGATGTTCAGGGGGAGGAGAATGAGAATGTTGTTGGTGTTGGTGGTCATTTAGATAGACCTGACTTGTTGAGATACTCGAGGAAGAATAGGTCTGAAGAAGCCATCATGCATTCTACACTGCCAGAATCCTCGATGAGTCACTTCTTAATTCTGATTTATCTCTTGATTCTGATTTAAATTTGCCCATTGCTCAAAGGAAAGGAGTCAGGTTGTGTACAAAACATTCCATTTCTAACTTTGTCTCTTATGATTCTTTGTCTCCTTCCTATAGAGCCTTTGCCTTGTCTCTTTCCTCTATGTCTATTCCACAGGATTGGAGAGAAGCTAACAAGGATCCAAAGTGGAGAGAAGCTATGGTTGAAGAAATGAAAGCCCTCTCTAAAAATGAAACCTGAGAACTAGTTGCATCTTTAGACAAAAGTTAGTTGGTTGTAAGTGGGTGTTTACAATAAAACACAAAGCTGATGGTTCAATTGAAAGATTTAAAGCTAGATTAGTGGCAAAGGGATTCACCCAGACTTATGGAGTTGACTATCAGGAGACATTTGCACCAGTTGCTAAAATGAATACCATTAGAATATTGCTATCTTATGCAGCTAACTTAGATTGGGATTTGCGGCAATTTTATGTGAAGAATGTATTTCTCCATGGGGACCTGGAAGAAGAGGTCTATATGGAGATTCCTCCTGGTTTTGATGATGAGAGAACACAAGGAAAGGTGTACAAACTGAAGAAAGCCTTGTATGGGTTGAAATAATCTTTGAGAGCTTGGTTTGACAGATTCAACAAAGCTATGATATCCTTTGGTTATCAAGAAAGTAATGCTGATCATACCCTCTTTATGAGGCACTCCAAGGGTAAGATCACTATTCTCATTGTTTATGTTGATGAAATAGTAATGACAGGGGATGATAAAGAAGAAATGGTTCGATTGAAGAAGCTCTTAACTCAGGAGTTTGAAATCAAGGATCTTAGGAAGCTACAATATTTTTTGGGAATTGAAGTTGCCAGATCAACCAAAGGGATCTTCATTTCTCAAAGAAAATATGTTCTGGATCTTTTGGACGAAACTGGTATGTTGGGATGCAAACCAGCAGATACACCCATTGAAAGTAACCACAAGTTACAAACAGGGACTGAAGGTTCAGTTGATAAGGGCAGATATCAAAGATTGGTCGGTAGATTTATCTATCTATCCCACACTAGATTAGATATTGCTTATGCAATTAGCTTGGTGAGTCAGTTTATGCATGATCCAAGAGAATCTCATCAACAGGCTATTTTTTGCATTTTAAGGTATTTAAAATTAGCTCCAGGAAGATGTATTCTTTTTTAAAAAAATGGTCATCTAAGAATTGAAGCCTTTACAGATGCAGATTGGGCTGGATCTTTAGATGATAGAAGATTTACCTCTGGTTATTGTACATTTGTGGGAGGTAACTTAGTCACTTGGAGAAGCAAGAAACAAAGTGTAGTTGCAAGATCAAGTGCAGAAGCGAAATATAGAGCTATGGCTTAAGGTGTTTGTGAGTTGTTATGGTTACAGAAGTTATTAGCAGAATTGAATTTGGTTAAAAAAGACCGACTATTTTTGTATTGTGAAAACAAAGCTGCAATCAGTATTGCTCATAATCCAATTCAACATGACAGGACAAAACATATTGAAATTGATCAACACTTCATCAAAGAAAAATTATCTGATGGTGTTTTAAGCTTATTTCATGTAATGTCGGACAGATAATTAGCTGATGTTTTTACAAAAGGACTCGGTAGTCGAGCTTTTCATGTCATAGTTTGCAAGTTGGGCATGTGTAATATCTTTGCACCAACTTGAGGGGGAGTGTTGGTTAATGTATTTTGTTAGATAATAGATTGTAATTAAGGGTAGAATAGTAATTTTCCTTTTACTACTTGTATACCTATAAATATACCCTTGTGTCATTATTTTAGGTTAATTTCGAGATAATAAAAATTCTTGAGTTCACAAAAATCTTCAGGTACACTTTTGAATTTAAGGAATGTAAACACACACTTGCCCCTTTGGCACCTAAAGATGCATATGTAGATCAAGTAAAATTGCAACAATTTGTAAAAAAGGAGAAAGGAAGTGAGAAAGAAAAGAAAAATGAGAGAAAAGAGGCCAGTAGCGAAAAGAATAAAAATAAAGGCCCATTGGTGAGTGACTACACTAGTGAAAAGAAGAAATAGAGAAGTGCAGGAGAGAAAAAGTTAATGAGTGCTGAGGTAAAATGAGATATGAGTGAGTCTAGTGAAAAAGTTAGTAAGTAGTCCTTTTATGCAAAAAAGAGAGAGTTGAAGAGTGCGTACTTAGGTAAGGGAGGTTTAGTACTTTTAAGGTTAAAGGAAAATTATTTTTCTAAAACTAACCTTGACTTAAATTTACCTAGCTCTTTTTCTAAGATGTTGTAGGATTACAAGGATGTCTTTCCTGAGGAGATGCCCCTTGGGTTGCCACCCATCAGAGGAATGAACATCAAATAGATTTTATTACTGGTGCTCAGATTCCAAACCGTCCAGCTTATCGAAGTAACTAGGAGGAAACAAAGGAGTTATAAAGACAAGTGGAGGAGTTTTTAGCAAAAGGACATGTGAGAGAGAGCTTAAGTCCTTGTGTTGTACCTATTCTTTTGGTACCAAAGAAACACGAAATAATGCGTATATGTGTTGATTGTCAAGCCGTCAATAAAATCACTATAAAGTATCGCCATCCCATTCCTAGGTTAGATGATATGCTTGAAGAGTTAAATGGTGCTATAATATTCATTAAAATTGACTTGAAAAGTGGTTATCATCAAATTAAGATGAAGTTAGGTGATGAGTGGAAAACTGCCTTAAAAACAAAGTATGATTTGTATGAGTGGCTGGTTATGCCTTTTGGCTTAACTAATGCACCTAGCACATTTATAAGACTTATGAATCATATTTTACGAGAATTCTTGGGTAAATTTGTTGTTGTGTATTTTGATGATATTTTGATTTAAAGCAAAAACTAGATGAACATTTAAGGCATGTTGAACTTGTGTCAAAAGTTTTGAGAGAACAACAACTATATGCTAATTTGGAGAAATTTATGTTTTGTGTTGATAATATTGTTTTCTTGGGATTTTTTGTGAGTGCACGTGGAGTCAAGGTCGATAATGAAAAGGTTAAGGCTATCTAAGAATGGCCAACACCTAAAAATGCAAGTGAAGTGAGGAGATTTCATGGTTTTGCAAGTTTTTATAGGAGATCTGTTAAAGAATTTTCTACCATTGCTGCACCTCTCAATGAAATCATTAAAAAGTTTGTTGGGTTTAAGTGGGGCAAAGAATAGGAAGATACTTTTAATAGTTTGAAAGATAAATTGAGTATTGTACCTATTTTGAAATTACTTGATTTTTCTAAGACTTTTGAGATTGAATGTGATGCTTTTGGGTTTGGTATAGGTGCTTTTTAGATGCAAGAAAATTGCCTAAACAATGCGGTAAGCAAATTAAGATTGTGAGATCAGATAGAGGTGGGGAATTCTATGGTAAATACACTGAAGATGGACAAGCACCTAGTCCATTTGCGAGGTTTCTTCAATAGCATGGGATAGTGGCCCAATACACCATGCCTGGTTCTCCAGACCAGATGGTGTAGCAGAAAGAAGAAACCGAACTGTGATGGACATGGTCAGGAGCATGCGTAGTAAAACCAAACTTCCTGAGTTCTTGTGGACTGAAGCTCTCAAGACGGCAGCGTATATATTAAACCAAGTTCCAACCAAGGCTGTCCCAAAGACACCTTTTAAGTTGTTCAAAGGTTGGAAATTGAGTTTGCGACATGTGCACATTTGGGGATGACCATCTGCAATAAGAGTGTATAATCCACAGGAAAAGAAGTTGGACCTAAGGACTATAAGTGGGTATTTCTTTAGATATGTCGAAAAGTTTAAAGGGTACAGGTTTTATTGTCCAGCTCAAACAACTAGGATTGTGGAATCAAGAAACGCTAAGTTTCTTGAGAATGACTTGATCAGTGGGAGCGATCAATCTCAAAACTTTGTTTCTGAGAAAGATCATTCAGATACTCAACCTTCCACCTCAAGTGTTAGATTGGTTGCTATTCACAATGCCCTTTCAGGTCAACTGACTATTGAACAACCAATCATTGAAGCTTCATAACCTGTAGTAGATCCAAATGTTCAACAATTACCATAAACTATTTAGCAACCAGTTGAACAACATGCTTCTCAGGAGAATGTTGACACAACATTAAAGAGATCTACCAAAATGAAGAGATCAGCAATTCTTGGTGATTACATTGTGTATCTGCAAGAAGCTGACTATAGTGTTGGAGCTGAGAATGATCCTGAAACATTTTCACAAGCCATAAGTTTCAATGAATCTAAATTGTGGTACAATGCTATGAAGGAAGAGATGAATTCTATGGCATCTAACAAAGTCTGGGATTTGGTTGAGTTGCCCAATGTTGCAAAGGCCATTGGTTGTAAATGGGTCTTTAAAACAAAGAAGGACTCATTGGGCAACATTGAGAGATATAAAGCTAGACTTGTTGCCAAAGGATTCACTCAAAAGAAGGGAATTGATTACACGGAGACCTTTTCTCATGTATCTTAGAAAGACTCTCTTCGTATTATTTTGGCATTGGTTGCCCATTTTGACATGGAATTGCATCAAATGGATGTGAAAACAACATTCCTCAATGGGAATTTAGAGGAGGAGGTTTATATGAAACAACCAGAAGGATTCTCCTCTAGTGATGTGAGCATTTGGTGTGCAAGCTTAAGAAATCTATATATGGATTGAAACAAGCATCTCGCCAATGGTATTTAAAATTCCATGATGTCATCTCTTCATTTGGTTTTGAATAGAACGTCATGGATCAATATATATACCATAAGGTTAGTGGGAGCAAAATTTGTTTCCTTGTCCTATATGTGGATGACATTTTACTTGCAACCAATGATAAGGGGTTGCTACGTGAGGTGAAACAATTCCTCTCTTAGAGTTTTGACATGAAAGATATGGGTGAGGCATCTTATGTCATTGACATCAAGATCCATAAAGATAGACCTCGAGGCATTTTAGGACTATCTCAAGAAAACTATATCAATAAAGTCTTAGAGAGATTTAGGATGAAAGATTGTTCACCAACTGTAACACCTATTGTGAAGAATGACAGGTTCAATTTGAACCAGTGCCCGAAGAATGATCTAGAAAGGGAACAAATGAAAAACATTCCATATGCTTCTGCCGTCGAAAGCTTGATGTATGCTCAGGTTTGCACTAGACCTGACATTGCTTTTGCTGTGGGAATGTTAGGAAGATATCATAGTAATCCAGGAATGGACCACTGGAGAGATGCAAAGAAGGTGATGAGGTACCTTCAAGGTACAAAAGGTTACATGCTTATGTATAGACGGACTGACAATTTGGAGGTAGTTGGTTATTCAGATTCGGACTTCGCTGGCTATGTTGATTCTCAAAAATCAACATCTGGTTATGTTTTCATGTTCGCTAGCAGAGCCGTGTCTTGGAGGAGTGCAAAGCAGACTTTGACTGCTACTTCCACTATGGAGGCTGAGTTCGTTACTTGTTTTGAGGCTACATCGCATGGTGTATGGTTGAAGAGTTTCATATCTGGGCTTAGAGTTGTGGATTCAATTTCTAGACCGTTGACGATGTTTTGTGACAATTCAGCTGCAGTTTTTATGGCTAAAAACAATAAAAGTGGTAGTCGAAGTAAACTTATCGACATTAAGTATTTAGCCATAAGAGAACGTGTTAAGGAGAATAAAGTGGTCATAAAACACATTAGCACTGAATTGATTATTGTTGATCCTTTAACTAAAGGCATGCCACCGATGAGTTATAAGGATCATGTAGCTAGGATGGGACTTGGTCCCATCATGTGACTTTTTGTTATATGAACGATTTTGTTTAATGAAACTCTTATTCATTTGTAATATTATTCTAAAATTTGGTGTACACATTTATTGATTTCTAAGAATATTATTTATTTTTGGACCTAGAATAAACATAAGGTTTATTCATTAAATTATGTTATCACATATAGGCTGACATTAAGGGGATAGACTGCATTGTAATACATGGAAGATACTACTCGTTCATAAAGGACATATCACCATGATTCATGCATTTTGTTTCTTTACTGTAAGCATAAAGTTTTCATGGATTTGGTTGGATAATACTTGTTGGGATCAAGTGGATGAATGTTAGCTGTTGTTGATTCCATTATTGTAGGGAGTTTTTTAATTCAGTTTTTGCAGTTTTTTCCTCTTTCAATTTGCCCACGTTTTTGCAGTTTTTCCTCCACCATCCATGATTTCCACTTTCACCACTTATGGCAACATTCCACCATTGTAGTAATAGCCTTGATGGAAGGCTGTTACATGAGGCTCACAATGGATATAAAAGGGGTCTAAACCAAGCATTCACGTGCAAAAAAATACACTATCAAAATTGTGAGTGAATTGGTTAGTATTTTGTTGCTTTGCATTCTAAGAGGTTGAAGAGGAATTCTAGTTTCAACAAGCTTAACAATGGCTGGAGGTTAGCTTGATTTATTTCCGCATTCGATTCTATTTTTCGTGCTATTTAGTTCAAAAGCATGTTAGGAATCGTGTTTAAGTTTTTCAGTTTCATGATTTTGTATGTTGAATTCTATTTCTTCTTGTGATTAATCAATCTATTATAAGCGTTTCCATTAATTCATTGTTTGGGGGTTCTTTAGATTTGGGGTTAATTTCTTATTTATGTTCAAATACTATGGTATGTTGGTGTTCTAGTTTGGCATATAGGCTGAGGTTTCGTATCGTTTTATGAGGCCAAGCATTCTACGCATTCCAATCGCTGATATGTGCACGTATTAACTGTATCGTATT
Organism: Excoecaria agallocha; assembly: GCA_037975025.1. NCBI lineage: Eukaryota > Viridiplantae > Streptophyta > Magnoliopsida > Malpighiales > Euphorbiaceae > Excoecaria > Excoecaria agallocha. The sequence continues at coordinate 14,042 of JBBPFJ010000451.1, forward strand.
GATATTTTATAATGATGACTTTGTCTGCAAAACTAATTGTTATTACTGTTGACCAAAGATAAGTATGCTTAAATGATGCTAAATTGATCTAACTAGGATTTGATTCCTTATAAGTTGCTTTTGATTAAGCTTATGCTTGATGAACATGAAAATTCAATTCTAAATAGCATGGTAAATATGCTTTATTTCCATCGCAGAAATGTGCGTTTATTTATGCATCGTGTAATGAATTATTCTGTTTTGCTAATTTACATATTTACATTCTTAATATTCTTTAATAAAAGAAATATATTTGACAACAACGAATAAGCCTTGATCTGTGCTAGATGGGGTAAGCTATATGGCTTCTCTGTCTTTAAATCCCTCTCTTTAAGGCTAAATCCACCTCGATATATGCTTACATAAATTAATATTGAGTGGATACTGATTTTGTCAAACAAATTGTTTTGTTCATTTTTTCATTCATGGTAAATTAGTTAATGCTATTTTTTGCAAGTTGCTTGCAATTGATTTTGACACCATGCCTCTTGTGCATTTATATTGTGATTTTCCTTAAAGTGAATGTCATAACATTTGGCCGCTGTCTACTTTTCCACTGAATTTTCAGATTCCTCTTGCTCGGTACTTGCCAACATGGAGAGGAAATGTTATAGATGCAAATCTGGAAATGAACCCATCTCGTATTCTTGGCATGTCCCTATCTGTTAATGCAGAAGGTGGAGTTCCAGGTGCTAAATTTGGGCCAGGTGATTTTAGTGTTGAACTCAATTGGATCAAAGCCTTAAGAACATGTGAGTAACTGTAAACTGCTTGTGAGATTTATTTTTTATGCTTCTTTTGTCCTGTTGACTGCGCAATAAATGTATTTACAAATTAGAAATGTCACACAAAAAGATGTTGGTATGTATCTCTGCCAGCAGATAAATGTAGGAATTTTAAATAGAAATGTAGGATATTTTTGTCGATATGCAGAAAGGAAAAACAGAAGCTAATATATTGAAATTGGCATTTATCGGATATTCGAATTCTAAATAGAAATGGAGGATATTTTCTCCACTATTCTTGATAGGGATCTTGGAGTCAACCGTGCTGAAATAACTTTGACCCAATTGTAAGAGGCCGAGGACAATTTTGTTTAGTGCAATTCCTTATTTATTTCTTTAATAATCTTTGTATGTTTCAGGCTATGTCTGCCGCCCTCATGATGAATATATATATTGTTTGCTTAAATCAGTTAACAGACATTGAAATAGACAACGTAAGTTTACTTATTGAGCCTCAGTGACCTTCTTCAAAGTTTAATGGATATAGCTGAAGGCATGGTGATGTATTGTTTTAATAATCCTCTTTTTTTTTCCTGTTGGTGTCTTCAAACTGGAAAATATGCAATAGCCATTTCATTGCAGGTTATAAGCCATATCTTCCATTGGCATCTGGAGAGTACTCATTGGGCACTGGCATCTTGATTGTTGCATCTTTCTCCATAATGGCATATGCAATTTGAAATATATATATATATATATGAGATATTTGATGAATGTATGGACAATTTTTCTGCATAATGATGGGTTTAAAGTGCAGATGCAATGTGATTCAATTGATAGGAATTCTTCGTTCAAAATATTGGATATTAAATTAAATCATTTCAATTGTATGACTCCTTGTAAGATAGCATTATCATGTTTTCTTTTGCAGAGTTTTTGGCTTGTGTTTTCTTTTGCAGAGTTTTTTGGCTTGGATGGGTTGCTGGTTCATGGCCATTTTTTTTGGGCTCTTTTTGTCAGTTTCCATTCTTAGAACAGCATATTCACTAAATGTAAGTTTTTAAAAAATTATGATTTTAGCTGGTTATGAGGCATTTATAAAGCACAAAAGACTCGGTGCATATTGCATCATGTAGCTCAATCTCATTTTAAATATCAAAATTTGCATGTAAAGTTTTATTAGGTCATAGCACAAGTAAACTTCAAGTGGCTGTATCTAGTTGCTAGTGGAGCTAATATTTCCTTCATTTGAGAGTACAAGTGCTCTTGTGCTTGATACGGGATTGTCTACCCATGACATCTTGCAAGAGTCTGATATCAACTTCCTTTAAGAGAGTAGGAATAGGGAAACAGGACAAATAATAAGTGCAAACTCTTTTGTGGAAAAACTAACAAAATACTCTTGATATATTACTTTTCTTGTCTTTCTTTTAGCAACAATATTCATTACTAGCCTTCAGTGGATACCATTATCATAGTAGTGGATTAAAGTAGGTTAACTTTTTTGAACCAGCAGAAAGACTTTGTAAGGGGACGCATCTTACATGCACCCAAAGCCTTTAAGAATCCCTATTTGTTGCATTTTTTGTGTTTTTTAGTTGAGATTGAACCAGGCATTTTTAAGTTGCGGGTTTTTTGTGAAAAATGCAGTTGTCAGCTGTCAAGTGAGCACAAATCAGTTTTAGGGACAATTGAATGGAATTTATAGAAAATAGAAATCAACTCCACTTTTAGCAATCGTTGTGGAATTATCTGTCAGCATATATTATTTTACAATTAGCTCTCTTAATCAAAATCTGGTCTTCAAAACCCAAAATGTTTAGGTAACATTCAGTTTTTATGTTTTAAAATTTTGTGAATATTTTCTGACATGTTATGGGCATATTCATTCACTTTACCAATAAAAATACCATGATTGTGCCATGTTCACTTACTGTACTTGATGGCATGTAGCTTTAGTGACTTCAATTAAGTGGTTTTCCTTGAATTGATATCAAATAATTCTGCATATAACCAATACCGTTTGGGCTCGTCCTTTCTTCGATGTGATTCGAGTCAGTTATATGTTTCCTTTTCTTATTTTTGAAATTTTTATAATATGCCTCAGTTGTGAGGATATTCTTATTACTGGTTATTTGATTCATTGTTATTTAGATAGGAATATAAAATAAATAATTAAAATGGTCAGTTTAGTATTTACCCTTTTGTAAAGTTTTAGGTTTAGTAAGTACTGATTTTTTGTTTATAATGCACTTTGTACTACCTCTTTCAGAGATAGTGTGGTTTTTGCAATATATTATCTATATGTATTCTACGTTGGAAATAATAATTAAAAAAATTATAATAATTTTTTAGCGACGAAAATGGCGATGGATTTCACTGTCTGAAATTTTTTTTATTGGTTGAAATTTTGCTAAATTTAGCAACGAAAAATGAATTTCCGTTGCTAAATTTAGCAAACAATAATATGATTTTTCGTTGCTAAATATAGCAACGAAAATTTTTATTCAATTACTAATTTTGATCAATTTACTGAGGGTTAGATTAAAATTTTCGTTGCTAAAAAAGTAGCAACCATAAAATTAGTAACCACTGATTCCGTTGCTAATTTTCCGTTGCTATTTTTTATTAGCAACGGAAAATTGATATTTTCTGTTGCTAAATGGCTATTTTCTTATAGTGAAGTATGTTGATAAGTCTCTTTAGTATTATTAATTATAAGTAATGATCCACCTTTGAGCGATATCCTAAAATTATAATTAATAATCTCAATTGTTCATGTCATCTTTTATGTCATTTATTATCATCATATAACATAAAACAATTGAAAAGAATGCATAATTAAATGTCTAAAATATAATTTTCAAGTAAGATCGCTTTGGTGACTAAAAAAGTTCTCTATACTGTAAAAATTTAACTAATTATAAATAAAGTTGAAAATTTAACTATAATATTGAAAGATCATACTGTAAAGTCCAGAAACTTTTATGGACTAAATTGTAATTTTTTATTACTAGATTGTAGTGCTCCAAGAAACTATAAGGACCAAAAACGTAATTGACCATCTTCAACCTTTTATTTTCCGAAAACGGAAAATCACAATTTGTAGCAAACTTCAGCCCCAAACATAGTATGCTTTTCAACCAAAAACTTGAATTAACCCAATTTCAAATATTTTACCCCATAATATAATCTCAATATAATTAATAATTTAACCATGAACCATTCATAATTATTACCTGTAAGAATTTATTCTTGATTCAAGAACACCATAATATTCAATAGTTGCAATAAACAGTTTTATCCAACCAATTGAACAAAAAACAAAATACACATGAAAATTAATTATTTGATTCATGCAAAAATTATAACGAAAAGTAATAAAATAAATTTAATTGAATTCTATAACCTTAAGCAATATTAGTGACTACTATGAATTCTAAAGTTAACTTTAATGCGAATTAAGATTACTCTGACACCATATATAATTTAAATTTTAATGTTTCTAAACAATATTTCAAATCTCAAATTCTTCCAAAATCATTTATAACACAATTAATTCATACCGTAAAGAAAAGAAAGACAGACTAAACCTTGTTCCATATTTAATATGTGTCTACAATGATAAACCTTTATTTATTTTTTTATTGCAAACATCTTCTGTACGCAAGAAATTATTCACCGTCTCATTCTATTTTCTTCATTATTTTCTAATAGTTCAAGAATGTCTTTTTTTGTATCTTCACAACTATTAACCTTAACTTAAAAGGGAGAGAAAAAATGTTTTTCCTCGTATAATAAAAACTCTAATAACTCTAATATTCTTTACAAATCCAATAACTATTATTTTGGGACCCGTCTTATATTAAAATCTGGACTACACATTTATGATTATTAAATTAATCCAACATTAAATATATCAAATCAAATGTTTTTTTTGCAAATATATTTTTCCTTTTTAGTCTGTGAAGAGAACACCAATATTGACTGCAAGAGCAGTGGACAGATTAATCTTTCATCTTCTGTAATCACATGAATACATAAAACTAATGAAATCCTTGGATCAATTATAGCCATTAAAAGAAGGAAGCATATTTTTTTTGACAGAACATAAGTAGTAAATGCTTAAAAACATTACAAATGAGGCATGACTATAAAAAGACAATGCAAGCAAATCATGCCTTCTGAAACTGAAAAAGCCAAGCATGAATTCCTTGATTTCTCCATTAGCTCTATCAAGCGCAGTCCGTCCATCTGCATCTTTGACTGTGTAACTTGCTCCTGCTCTCAGCAAACTCTTCAATCTTTGGCTTGTCACCTTCTGAAGCAGCCAACAATAATAAGATGTCCACCGGATGAATATTTTGATCAAGAAGAGCCTCCCATCTTATCATACGAACCTTCAACAGCAAGCATCCCCATGTAGTTGAAGTACTACAAATCACGACAAATTTTCTCACTTTCACAATCACTATACGTATTAATGTAACCCATATGAATTGCATCAAAATTTTTGGTCATTTATACATGAAAATACACATTTTTCCAAACATATTTTTGATCGGAAAAAACATTCAGATCAAGGCATAAGGTTCTCAATTGACACAGTTAAGTGGCATGAAGGCACTGGGTCTTTGGTGCCGGTTACTCTCCATCGGGTGCGAATCTCTTCATCATCGTGTGCGAGCACAATGCCCTGTTCCTCCTTCACCACTAACAACTAATGTAACTTCTAAATGCTCAATATTATTTTGAAATGATGATTGGATTGTACATGGTAGTAAGATCACTGGGATTGTCATTGATAGTGGCCTGATTTAGTCAAAACTGCCTTACAATTTCTTAATCTTGACCACTGAGTGTCGCTGATAAACTGCAGTAAGCTTCTAAATCTGCTTCTTCTCAAATAAGGGTGGAAAGGAGCTAATAACTAATTTGTCAATTTTCAATAATGTACAAATAGCTCAAATTACAAGTCAATGGTTGTGGTTAAACAGTTAGCAATTTGAGAAACTTTTAACCAAAAAACAGAAGAACAAGGGACAATATCCAGTCCAATACGAACGATAAAATTCATCTCTTGAGGCAACGAAAAGGCCATTTTATGCTCTATTTTTCCTACCAAAAAGCAATAGCTAAACCGTTTTTTTTCATATTAGAAATTCACTAGCAGGTTACAATTAGTTGAATAACATGGAAAATTAAGCATATAACAGGAAATTTATTTCAATCCCAAAATGCAATTAACCCGATTCTAAAACCAGAGCCAAAGAATGAATTTTACACATATATCCAAAGAATACCTGCTCAACATCATCTCTATCAAAGTCATCACGTGATTGGCTGGCATAAATTCCAGCACCTTCAGCATCAACACCATTTTTTACCAAATTTGAACCAGCACTTTACTCTTGACCCATTAGAGGGTCCGATTTTTGCTGGATTTTAGCCGACCAACCTTATTTTTGGATACCCAGAAAACTGGGAACTAAATCTGGGCGAAAAAAGTTTGGAGTCTTTTGAGGTTGGGAAGTGAAACGAAGATGGGTTGTACATGATGGTAATCGAAGCCATTACTTTGTTTTTCTAAGGAACAACAAAAATCATGGAACTTTATGTTATCACTTTGCTTCCTATCCACTCGCTACTGTTTTTTTTCAGTTGAAGCGAAGCATGGGGGAGTAAATAATTTGTGCATCTCACAGCTACACCGTTTTTGTCTTGTGATTGATTCAACGAGATACGAGGATCGGATAACTATACGTATTCACGTTTGTGATGTGGTTGGATCTTGCAAACTCAAAGCCCATAAATGGGTTCATGCTCCGGGAGGACCAGCAGTAGAAAAATAGTTTTTGTGGGCCGTTGATGGGTAACTCGATTTGGTTTTGTGGGCCGTAATCCAAATCTTTCATGTCATCCACTCTTAGTAGTACGAGAGGTTTTTTTTTTTAGATGTTGATATTTGTAGATTTTGGGTCCCCAAGAAAATGAAGTTTTTGGATCTCCAAAACTCCACGGAAGACAAGTTTAAAACATTAATGGCAAATACAAGTTAATTAGTATATCCCTCCCTTAATGGTACAATATGAACCAATATCGTTCCTTTATTTATTTATTATTTTTTTTTAATTGATCCTTCCAAAGTTATTTTATTTTTCAATTTAATTTCCATTAAAAATTTCAAATTAATTTTAATAGAGAAAAAAAAGTTTATGCATGGGAATAGATGAATAGTAAAATAGCAAGGAATGAATTGGTCTGTAACTTAATCCGAATGGGTTAAGTTTATAATACCATCCGAATAAACCAAATTTTTTATTTGCAAAATTTTTATTTATAATTCTTTAAATTTTTATAATTAACTCAAATTTGTTAAAAAAAGGTTTAATTCTACATATCTTTTTTTTATCTTATTAATGTATAATAAAAAATAAAGAGATTTAATTACGATTAAAAAAATTCAAGAGATTTAATTCTTCTAAAAAAAAGCATTTTTTTATTGTATTAGTCATGTTTGTAAAAAATTGGACTTGAATGGCCAATTGAATCGGTTTAAACTGTGAACCAATCTTTTTTTCGAAACTAGGTTTAATTTCATACCCT
>JBBPFJ010000452.1:0-103590 GCA_037975025.1 Excoecaria agallocha
CGAATCATGCCAGAAGCAGGTAGAGGCAATTGCTCTCCATTGGCAATGGAATTAATGTGTTCAGGTCCCTGCACATGACAGGTTCAAAAGCAATCCTAATTGACCATCACAGAATCTCCAAGTGACAACAAATTTTGCCAAACTGATCAACACTTTTGCATGTGCAGATGTGAATTTGCAAGTAAGATATTCACTGATTAAAAGTAGGGTTGTTGACTGTGCAGAGTAAGAAATGTGTAGCATAAGCACATGATAAACTTACAGCAGTTCCATTAGTATGCAGATATGTAGTGTCAAGCTTAGAACTGTGAGTCATATTATCTTCTTCATCCGATCCTTCCACACTTTCAAAGCCACTAGCACTCGCAACAGGAGATTTTGGGGAAGTTGGTCTAATTAGGCTTCCGCTTCTCTTAGGATGGCCAGCAGCTTTTCCTGAAAATGAAATCATTCAATCAGCACAAAAACATCACAATTGCCGCTATTTAAAAGAAAATGAAGGGAACGATGAATACAATCCCAGGCCCTGTAGAGTCAAGAGCCATTAAGCTAAAGCCATGCCCTTCTCCCAGGTGACAACCAAATGGCGCTCCAAATAGGTGCAACAGCTAACAAGTCTATTTTTTCGCGGAAAAAGTTCATTTCGGAATAGAGAGCCATAATGGACATCGTGAGAATCTCCAACTGGCAAACTGGGAATAATCCTAGCTTTTTATTCCTAAACGCTTTAACAAAGAATGCTAATTTTACCCTGGGAACATCATAAAAAATAAAAAAGATTCCCCATATTCTACCTTTATTCCTTTTAGATTGAAAGTTGCTTCAAGTTTTGGAAGTTCAAACGAATAAGATTAGCTTCTCCAAGAAACGATAACAAAGTGGAAGCCTTGGACTTTGCAAATTGGAGTCGATAAATATACCTAGAATCATCCCTCTATACATTTGGTGCACATTTAAAATAAATAAAATAGCCATCAATTCAAGCCGAGTTTTATCACCCCGGCAAGAAGTCCAACAAGGTCATACCGTCAGGCAGCGCGCGAAGCCGAGGCAATCCAGGCGGAATCCCATCGACAGGCAGGGCACCATTCCGCTTATCCTCACCATCCGCTCCTCCGGCGCCAGAGGAAATGACAGTGACATCCGGCAGCGACGCCGAGCAGCGGCGGTAATATCCGTTTCCCTTCTTCCTGGAATGGTTCCGGCGCTTCTTCGAATGCTGGGCCGAGTCTCCGTCAGAGTTATCGTCCCTCTCTCGTTCTCTCTCCACCGTCTTGGCAAACTCCAACAACTGAGTTAGGGTTTTCCGGTGCATATAATACGCCGATACAGCCACTATGGAAGCTCCAACGAGGGCCGCCATGGCTAGATGCACAGTGTAATTAGTATCCATAACTCTCTGAAAAAATCTCTCTTCGTATAAGAATACTACACAGTAGCCTAGTGCGACAGAAGATAGAGAGAGTAGAAGTTATTCTTGGTTGAGGGGAAGTAACAGAGAAGCCAGACGGTAGCTCGAAAGGGAAACTCTCAGTAAGCTGAGTTTTATTCTTCGCAACTCCGGTTTTTTGCAATATTTATAGCCTAAAACTATGAAGAGCACATATTCCACTTTCCCTCTCTCCCTTCTTTTTTCACTTTTAACATACGGTGACTTGCACCAATTTATAATACTTTTAATATATTAATTTAAATTAAACATAAAAGATTATCTTCTTTAAATTAAATTTCAAATTTGAAGAATTTTCAAATAGTATTAAGTAAATATGCTTAATTTAATTTATGTATATTATATTTATTAAATTAATATTATTTTATTAAAAACAGTTCAAAAGTACATACCAAATTACATACAAATCGCTAAAAGAAAAATACTCTCTCCATCGCATTTTAAGAGATATTTTTCTCTATTTTAGTTTATATTAAGTAAATATGCTTAATTTAATTTATGTATGTTATGTTTATTAAATTAATATTATTTTAATAAAAACAGTTCAAAAGCACACACCGAATTACATGCAAATCACTAAAAAAAACACTTTCTTCATCTCATTTTAAGAGATATTTTTCTCTATTTTAGTTTGTCCCATTAAAAATGTATTTTTCAAAATTTAAGAGATATATTTACATATATACCCAATTTATTATACAATTTATTAAATATTTTTATTTCTTATTACTTTTTACTTTTAACTAAAATTAAATGAAATTTTTTGAAAATATAAAAGATATTTTTATCAATTATTATAATTTTTTTATGAAATTGAGATATTTTAATTATATTTTTAATTTTGATAAAAAATAAGAAAGTATCTTTTAAAATAAAGAAGAGATAGCGAGTAAATACCACTTTATTTCCAATGGGTGGTGGCAAGTGAAGTGGAAGTGCCACTTCCATTTCGGAATATTTAAAGTTAGGTGACATCTACTGGAGATATATATGAATGGGTCTGCTTCAAACGAAAGAAACAGACTTTACTTGCTTTGGCTCTGTTATTATGATAATTTCAAGTACTTTTACCGGAAAAACAATCCATTTGTAGATGATGAGTCCTTTATAACCTTTTTATAGCACTTAGCTCTTCTTTTATAACCTTTTTATAGCCTCTTCTCTGGTAACTATTGACATTCGAATTAAACAAAATGCATGCTTTAAAGTTTTCACATTTATTCAAATATTTAATGTGTGAATTGTAGGTTAGTTTTCAATATAAAATTGAATCTAAAACAATAGATTAAAGAGCAAAAACGCAGCAGCTGTTGGCTGTATCTATCATGTTTTGTCCCTAGTATAAATCATGTATGGTTAATTATTATAAATCATAGTATAGTAGCAGGGTGATAAATTAATAGGGTGGGATACGTGGGGACTAAGGGAGTAGGAAATTCGTGTAAAGAGGGGGGGTGGATGATGAGTCCTTTTCATCATCCCTCCATGTGTTCAGAATAATATGCTTATACACACATGTCAAAGGTAGGGCATTTTGCTTCGGTTCAAGTTTATACATGTATATATATTAGTAACAGTCTAAATAACTCAAATTTAAAAAATTATGGCGTAATAGTTTAGTTATTACAAACTCGACATCTTAAAATTCTAGTATTCATAGATGTTTCAAATTATGATTTTATTATCATATCACTGTAACATTTTTTGACAAAAAATTTATAAAGGAAAAAGAAAATTTGAAAGGTGAGAATATTAGTCCTGGGTTGGGCGTTAGATTCCCGCTAATAGCTTGCAACATGTCTATTTGATCCCTTTATTCTTTTATTTTGCTATTTAATGTTTTTTGTATTAATCACTTAATATTTGAATCTAACTGTATCGACTAAATCCGGATTCGGGATATCGTTACAGGTTAAAATTCATTATCCCTCCCCATAGAAGGTGTTGAAAATCGATCATGAAATCTTTTATTACTAACCTAATCTGCATCATCTTCAAACTATCATCTCATGGGTACTTATTATTTAATGTTTAACGTTTTTAGTGGAATTTCATGATGTTGGCCAAATGACTATCATGCTTTTTGGAATTTCGTAATTGGGAGGAAGAATAATACCCTAAAATGGAAAATGTGCGAATGGAACTTAACGCGGAATATTTTATTCCTGATTACTCAATTCATTCTTTATATATAAATTATTTTATTTGCATGCGAAAATAAATTTATCACAATTTGCAATAAAACTAATAATGTGATAGCTTGTGTGCTCATATAAACCATTTAATTACGTGCATATCATCATTTGCACGATCCAAATGCATAAAAATGCCGAATCACTACTGGATTTCTTCAAATGCTTTATTACCTACCGCATAATTTATTAATTATAATTGACACCACAATTTTTTTCCCTTAGGGAAAAAGAATTATATTTTATTCAAAAATGTTAAAATTTTTTGTTTTGAAATGGAAGTGCATGTATTTTATAGCAAAAATCAAGTACAACATTTTCAAAAGCCTACACTTGCTACGGTAGGTTTATCATACATAATCAATACAAACCGTTGAATTAAAAAATATATATTTTTTTTCGTTTAACGGAATTGTGTATACCTAATTATTGAGAAGAATATCTATCGAATATTTTAAGTTAAATACGCACCGAGAATTGAAAAATGATTGAAAACTTGAAAGCATAATTATCATTAGATGCGTAATAAAAATTACTTACAACAAAGATGTATGGACTATGGAGGCTTTCCTCTTTCAAAGGGCAACGAAAAGAAAAGTTGATTGATCAATTTGACTGGACCTACATAATCTTTTAAATATTTTTCTATTCAAATCTGGCTCAGATGAGAGTATTAATCTGGTGTGCGTATTGTATTTGATATACACAAATGTTAACAGTTGGATCAAAATTTCTCATTTGATTCGGCAATCGAAATTTATATGCATTATATCCTAACTCCCGAACCAGGCTTCAGAAGTTAGATTAAATTTTTATTGGCAACGGAAGCAGTAATCTTCAACTTGGAATAATAGTATGTTATAATCCAAAAATAAATGAATGGGAATTGGAAACCAATTCAGGTGGTTACCATCTTGGGGTGCATGGACTATGGATCGCCATGCTTCAGAACGTGGAATGATTTGGTAGTGAACCAATAAAATAATTTGTACAAACAAAATAAATACTGGTTTTCTATCTTCCACTTAGAGAATCAATCATTGTCTAGTATAAAAAAGATAAGCTAAATAATAATTTATAATTGAAATCTGATCGCAAATTAAATAAATTATTCGCTTACTTGGGGATGCAGGGCCTCCTCCAGTTGGCATAAATCAATTTTTGCTTGATTAAGACCGCTGCAAACAATGTCTCGCTAAAAATTTAGAAATTGTAGCCTTCACTGTCCAATACGCTAAATACATACAATATATAAGTATATAATTCACTGTTAATAAACATAAATTCATGCCAATTTTGGAAATTATATGAGTAAATTTATCTATTATTAATATCTATTTTTTAATTCATAATTTAAAATTTTGACGATTGGATTAAAGATCGGTGGAATAAAAAAATTTATTCAATAATTTTTGTTGTATTATTTATTATTTATTTTGAGATTGAATATTTAATTTGGACTTATATTTTGTACAATTTGAATATTTTTACTTTAGTATATTATGATTTGTAATTTTATATAATTTTTAGATATAATTTTTTTAAATATATTTTTAATTTTCATTTTTCGATTAACCGAATTAAAATAATATAAAATTTTGATTCAGTTAATGTTCGGTTATTTTATTAGTTCAATTCAGTTGATCAAATTTTCAAAAAATCGATTTTCGATTATTTCGGTTCGATTATTGAACCGAACTGACCGTTGCATACTCCAAATAGCAAATGCATATCATTTTTCATGATAAAAGGGATAAATTTGATCCAAAACACTCTTAAATAATAAATATGCATCATTTCCAATTGAAAAATTGGACTAAATCGAGCCGCATCATAAATGCGTTATAAATAGATTGAATCGCAAATGAATTGGATGGATTGTAAACAGACCTATAGATTATGGATTGACTTATTTGACATGTTTTGTTTCTTTTCAAATTGAACAATCGTTATTTTTATTATAATTTAAAATTAAAACTTATAAATATTACATTTAAATATTTAAAATATTAGGATAACAAAATTTGAAATAACTAATTTCGAAAGCAATTCAGCAGATAAGAAAATTCACATTATGATCAAAACAAATAACTTGAAAAAGATAATTCTCCTCGTAACTAGAATAATAAAAAATCATATAACCACCCAATATAATTGATTTGTCTATTGATAGACTATGTTGTGTTAAATACAACTTCATGCTGCTATTAATAGCAGTAAAATCAGTGTAAAATGCAATATGACTATACTTGTAAAAAAAATAACAAAAATACAAGTAAATTGCATAAATTCATGCCAAATATGGAAGCAAACATTAAAAAATAATGCAAAAATAATGGAAAAGAAATACATATTTTATCGTTTAGATTATGTTTCACATGGGCTAATCCAATCTATTTGATCCATGAATATCCACGGATTTACTTAATTTCACTCATTTGACCCATGAACAGGTCCAATCAATTTATATTTTTTTATATCATATTGGTTGGGTTACATACCAATTATTTACAGATCGAATTAAATTTAAATTAAAATTTTATAAATGATCCGAGTTGAATTTATAAATTTAGTTAAAATTGGATTAGGTGGTGCTTAAATATAGCCACCGAATCAGGTGATGCTTAAATATTGTAATTAACTTCACTAGTATTTAGACAATAACTATAGGTTCGTATTCCTTTTGCTAGCTAGATTGGGCCAACATTTTATTTTTCTATGATTTTACCCCACTTCAAAAAGTTCAAAGGTAACTTTATTTATTATATTGATGGAGGATCCCTTTATTTTAGATTTAATCAAACTTTATTCATAACATATTTTATTGGGTTCATGTTCAATGCATCAATATATGAGCATGCATATGTGATCATACAATATATCAAAAAAATAATCTGCTTATATTATTTGATTTGAAAATTGGATTGGATAGTGTGTAAAATAGAAAAATATATCGAAAAAATATTTTTTTCTCCTCATTTTAAGAAAGAGGAAATTTTGTTGAATATCAACTTTAGCTAAGAGAAATAAATGTTGGGATGAGATTTAAAAAATGGAAATTAGCTTTTAAATTTGATGCTTTATACACATAAGAATTCGCTTATTTTCTAAGTCAGTGGAAAGAAATATCATTTCTCTAACTTATATATGAAAAAAATAAAGTTAATTGGCAACCATCAGCTCCAACATTATATGTATAAAATCAACCAATCTTAACCTGCCACGTCACCGACATACCTCACTTTGAGTGCAATCAACTATACACTGACCAACTCTCCATCTTCTCCCTTCCAAATATTATATTAGAAGTACCTTTGCTAGTGGAGTTCTATTATCAGCCTCATCATCACCACAATATATTACTCTACTTTTAAGTCTTAATTATCTCCGCCAATCTGCAAGTTCTATTACTCGCTGCTCTCTTCAATGGCGTCTTCACTTCACGCTCTTTTTTCCATAAATACATCTACTATTCACTCTAAACGACTTTCAACTCGCCCAGTTCTCTCTCCTCTTTCAATTTCTGTTACAAGTGAGTCAACTCGCTCATGCTTTCGTAGATTTTATATATATATATATATATATATATATATATATATATATTCCTTTTCAGTTCTTGAGGATAAATTTATGCTGTTTTCAGGGCGTAGGCTTACAATTAGAGCAGCGGAGACCGATACTAATGAAGGTTTTTGAGTTTTCATGCCTTTTATTCGAGTTTCTTCAATGGGAGTCACTAATTACTAATTACTGAGTTTGCTGGTTGCTCAATAGCGATTCTCTGAATCAGTGCCCTGTTTGTGAATATATGGCAGTTAAACCTCAGGCACCGGATAAGGCCCCTGCTAGTGGTGGTTCAAGTTTCAATCAGCTGCTTGGCATTAAAGGAGCAGCTCAAGAAACGGTTAGTGCTCAATAATTCTTTCTTTTTCCTATTTCTGACCACTTTAAATTTTGGTGGCTAGCTTTGATGTCTATAAAGCCAGGATTTTGATTTTCCCTAGCTAATTTCGGTTGCTAACTTCACAAAATTTCAACTCTAATTTAGTTTAAGTTCATCAAAAATTGAGATTTGCTTAGTCAAAAATGCAATGTAGTGAATCGAATTGGAAATGAAAATTGTTTTTGCTATGATGGCATTGGCTTAATGCCATTTACCAACAAGAAAAGGTTGCCTGCAGGTTTATAGGTTTATCTCCATCTTTTAACCGCTTTAATAGATTACTGTGTTGGAAATTTTGACCAACCAGAGAGATAGACATATACATGCTTTTCTTGAGGTCTCTGTGATAAACTGGAGCTTCTTAATTTAAGTAATGTTACAGCACTTGTTTTTGCATCTAATAATTGACTGTATAGTATCACCATGTATATTCGAGATTCTCAATTTTTTTACTAGGATCTAGATACATACTTTATGCTGCGTTTTATTGTTTAATACATATTCAGAGCGAGTAAAAAGAAAAATTTGACCTGATGCTGCCTTCATTTTTGCTTGTCACTTTGTGCTTATAGGATAATTAGAATGTATATTGTTTTGTTAATAGTTAGAGAGTTTCATAAGGAACATCTTCTTGTTTTAAGATTAGGGTCAAAAATTGCAGTCTATGCCAATAGAAAGAATAAGAGATCAACAATTTACATTAGAATGATATAGATTTCAAAGAAAA
Organism: Excoecaria agallocha; assembly: GCA_037975025.1. Lineage (NCBI taxonomy): Eukaryota > Viridiplantae > Streptophyta > Magnoliopsida > Malpighiales > Euphorbiaceae > Excoecaria > Excoecaria agallocha. Next base: position 8,313 of record JBBPFJ010000452.1, read on the forward strand.
GGAGCAACATTCCTTGAAGCTAATAAGAAAAACAAATGGAAAAAGTTCAAGATTTTAGCTTAAAAGATTTGTTAACCCCCTTGTACTTTCAAGTAAAAAGGGAATAACTCTTTTTTGGTTTCTTGCAAAAAGAAAAATATATGTGCTGAATTTCTTCATCCATGCATCTATAAACCCTACCCATATGCTTCCTTACTTGGAGCTCCTGGTGCATTACTGCTAAACCATGAATCCGTCACTCAACCGTACCCACTACTCATGCTGTCTAAATATAACTTATTGTGCAAAGTATAAAGCTTATTTATTTGATCAGATTTACTCACTATTAACATAACCTTCTGTATTTTTGAAAATTTCAAGCAAAGTATATTAAGTGCTGATGTTGATCAGCTACAAAAAGCTCTCATCGGTTGATTCAGGGTGACCTTCTAAAGGCATTCTAAGATATTACTCACTAAATAAAAAGGAACTGAAAAAATGCATAAAAGGGAACTAATGTTCCAAGTAAAATTGTATTTGTTGGATGTAGCTTTCTGAATTTCATTTGTTTTTTGGCAATTGATTCTTTCGGAAGCTCAATATATCTTTGTTTGAGATGAAAGAGCTCATAAGGAATTATAAGCCATGTAAAAGTTGTGAGCTGATTGTATGATTCACATCCTGCAGAACAAATGGAAGATCCGTCTTCAACTCACAAAACCTGTTACTTGGCCTCCATTGGTCTGGGGAATAGTTTGTGGAGCTGCTGCTTCTGGTATTCTTGTCATTAAAATTAAAGCATTTTCTATTTCTCATCCTACTTATCAGTATACATCTTTGCAGAACTTATGCATGAAAAGTGCCATATATGATATATAAATTCCAAGTCTGTGACAATATTGTAGGTTTTTTTCTCATCCAAGCTATGAATTTTTGGCTCCACAATGATTTGATACAAGCTCTATTAATGACTCTTTACCTTCTTCCCTCTCCTTTTCAGATTCCTTCCTTCATGCCCTTATTCATGCTATCGCTGTACTTAATTCATAAATGTCTGGATTATCATGTCTCTTCCTTTGCTGCATGTGAATAGCTAGACCATTTAACTAGCTCCTTGGCATGAATGGATTTCACTTCCATGCTTAGTTAATAGCTTTCCTTTTAATGTATGAGAGAACCATAAGAAATCTGTTACTTTTCCCAAGTTGTGGATCTGCTTACCTCACAATGAATAGGAAAATCAGCTTCTTCATATGAAGTTTTTCCTTTACTGTGATTCCTGCCTCACGAAGCACCTATGGTCAATGATAAATGGAACTTGTGAAAGGGAAGTCTGAACCTTAGACACTTTACGTAGAAAGAATCTTAAACCTCTAGAATTAAAATGCTTTTTGCTTAATTTTATTCTCAGTTCTGTCTCCCTTAAGTGGAGATAACAAAGTAGAAAATAACATCGCTGTGCTTCTTAAAATATGAACTTCTATTTTGGGAAAGTAGGAGATACAGTTATTCTACTAATAATAGAACTCTTCTAATATTCCTAGTAAATTGCTAATGGAAATACTTGCCAAAATATTCTTTTACTGGAGATACAATTATTCTACTAATAATAAAACTCTTCTAATAATCCTAGTAAATTGCTAATGGAGATACTTGCCAAAATATCCTTTTACTCTGGTGCCCAGATACATACTGTTCATCTCAGTTGTAGCATAGGCCCTTAGCATCTTGTTTAGCCATCTCTGCATTAGATAACCTATTAAAAGGTGAAACAGCACTAACTGAATTTGAACTTGCTGCCACTTATCCCCCTTGTTTGGAGTCACCTTTAGAAATGGAGGAGGGAAGAAATGATGCTATGCTTGTCCCTTGCACTATCTGCTATTTCTTCTCAAAAGCCCATGTCAAATTCATTGTCTGACAAAAGTTTGGAGGACCTTGCATCTCAACTTCCAGCCTAATCCTTTACCCCTGCAGTAAACAAGTCCATTTTCTGGTATGCCTGCACTGTATTAGCATGTGCCAACAGTCCTTTAAATTGGCATTGATATTCCTCAACTGTTCTCATCTGTTTCGAATTCATCAATGCCCCTAGTGGGTTGCAACTTAGGGGCAGGCAGGGTCTCAAGGTACAATAGTCGCTAAACATTTCCCAGTTGAGATTTGGCTCTTTTTATGCCACTCTACATCCCGTTCGGAGCTCTGACCTCTCCTAAATTCTGATATTTTTGTTGTCATAGGTGCTGCTGCTACCGTAGCTGTCTTCGGATTCTTTATTGCAGCTTCTACTGATCCTGCTAAGGAGCTCTTCCAGTTGTTGTAATACCTGTTTAGCTGACTGAATTTCAACTGCAGCCACCCTTTCTTCTTATACAGCTTGAGTGCAAAATAGCCTTCATTTCTTCCTTGGTTGTCGTCACCCTTTGTGTTTGGCTCCAGTACCGAGTTGTTATCTTCATGAGTTTGAAGGAAACACTTCTTTCAATGTACTTCCTGCTCACGTAGAACCTATGGTTAATGATAAATGGAACTCGTCAAGGGGAGTTAAGGAAAGCTATGCATAATTTTGTTTTTCATCTCTGTTTTCTTTAAATGGAGATTACATACGGTAGAAAATACGAAAATCCATACCTCTGCTGAAGTAAACTTCTAATTAGGAAAATAGGAAATATAGATTAATAGAAATTGGGATACTAGGACTCCTATTAATAATAAAACCCTTCTTAAAATCCGAATAAATTCCCAACTGGAAATATTAGAATCTTATCGCTTGTTGTTCCAATATTACTGCCAAGGGCCAGCATCCTTTGAAAAAATCTTAACCAGGTAACTCTGCACTTCTGATGCTACGTTGGTTGCTTCGCAGGAAACTTTCATTGGAATTTTGAAGATGTCGCTAAATCAATTGTTTGCATGCTGATGTCTGGCCCATTTCTTACTGGATACACGCAGGTTAATCTTGTAGATGTGGAACTGGTTTATGTGGTGGATGAATTTTAGCCATCGACCTCAACTTTTGCAATCTCTTTTTTCACTTTCACAGACGCTCAATGATTACTATGACCGAGAAATAGATGCTATTAATGAACCTTATCGTCCAATTCCATCAGGGGCTATTTCTGAGAATGAGGTCTGTGCAGAACTAATTATTTAAACAAATTTTTAGTAAACATGCTTGGATAGTGTTATCTCCTCATCTTTGTATTTCCTTATTTATTTATTTATTTATTATTATTATTATTATTATTATTATTGGTGAGACTTACTGCAGGTTGTTACTCAAATCTGGGTACTGCTTCTGGGAGGCCTTGCTATGGGTGGCTTGTTAGATGTGTGGGTAGGTAATTTAAGTTGTCAGGCGCATATTCTTTCCAATTTAGCAGACTAATACCCTTTCTTGATGCCTTGAATCATTGTATTTTTTAGGCAGGGCATAACTTTCCCATAGTGTTCTATCTTGCTCTGGGTGGATCTTTACTGTCATACATATACTCTGCCCCACCGTTGAAGGTTAGTTTACTTTCTTTCAAGGAAGGTTCCATGTTGCACCAAATAAGTATATATGCTTAAACAATGTCTAATTTTCACTTGTTATTGCAGCTGAAACAGAATGGATGGATTGGAAACTTTGCTCTGGGAGCAAGCTATATCAGTTTACCATGGTATAAAATTTATTAATATCTAGCTCATCAACTTACCTAGTCATTTGCTATCCCTCTGAACTTCAAAGACAAAGTTTAGATATTCTGTGGTTGTCAATATGGTGTACCATGCACATCATGACACAAAACTGTACAAAGGGCTACGATCAGGATCTTGTACAAATGAAATTTTATTCAATTAAAATGATTTAAACTAGAGTAACACTTTCATTCTGAACATATAGAAAGTTCAGAAGACTCGGTCACCGTTTGCATGTGTATCATGTATGTGTGTGCAATGATATTGATCACTATTTGTATCGTCTTCTGTCTGTAAGATTTTCAATAATTATTCTTGTATACTATTTGAGGGAGGAGCATCCGGGTTTTTGCACTTTTTGTTGCTTTTAGATTTCAAACGCACCAAACTAATCTACACTGGCAAGCACTTCCTACCACCCAAGAAGTACGAGGGATTTATTTGTCTATAGTATTGCAATGAAAACCTAATCATGGAGAATGTAGTTTTACATTTTTGAGTTCGATGTCCAATTGATAGGTGGGCTGGACAAGCTTTGTTTGGGACCCTTGCACCTGACATAATTGTTCTGACTCTCTTGTACAGCATAGCTGGGGTATGAGTTAAATGAAAACATTCATATTCAAGTCATTTACTCTATCCAGCCATTATCAGTTTACAGTCGTTATTTCATGTTTCAGCTAGGAATTGCAATAGTAAATGATTTTAAAAGTATTGAAGGAGATAGAGCAATGGGTCTTCAGGTTAGTACTGTTTCCTATTATGGTCTCAAACAAAATTATTTTCGTCCCGGTGCAAAATATTCTCTTGGTTGTTTACACCTTTTGTGTGAATGCTGTTTGAGCAGTCGCTTCCAGTGGCTTTTGGTGCTGAAACTGCTAAGTGGATTTGTGTTGGCGCTATTGACATAACTCAACTCTCTGTGGCTGGTATGCCTTTTATAGTAGATTCATTATGCAATGCAATCTAGTCATTGTGCAATGAATTTAATCCCTTTAGTCATCATGAATGTAGGTTATCTGCTAGGAGCTGGTAAACCTTATTATGCTTTGGCCCTGCTTGCTTTGATAGCTCCACAGGTCGTTTTCCAGGTAAATAATGCTTTCCTGTTGCTCTAGTCAGCATTCCAGAGCAAATCAAACATGTTGGGTTCTTGGGGTTTCTTAAGCGGGATGAAGTGTCAAGCCTGTATGAATGTCTTTGGTGACCATTTCCCTTGATCCACGTGCAAGAACCAAAGGTTTAAAACAATTTTTTGAGTTCACAAACCTTGTGCATCAAACTTTTGCCAATCTTGAAATATAAAAATGTGTCCACTTTTCGGATTAGAGATGTTAGAGATGGATATGAACTGTGTGGTAATGCTCTCATGTGAATTTTGCATTGCAGTTCCAATATTTTCTGAAGGACCCTGTCAAGTATGATGTTAAATATCAGGTAAATCATAACCTACCCTTGCATTGTCTCATAATAAGTTCTTATTGACTGTTGATTATCGTCAAACGTTTCACCTTCTCGTCTCCCAGGCTAGTGCCCAGCCTTTCCTTGTGCTTGGTCTCTTGGTGACGGCTCTAGCGACAAGCCACTAAATTTGCCGTTGAAGCAGCTGTAGAAAACACTGCAAGGCCAAGCACTAAATTCCAGTTCCACGAACACAGGCTTTGCCCACAACTATCTTGTCTGCTCTTCCCTCCTTCAATGGCTTTAGCCCCTTTTTTTTTTTATTTTTTTTCCCAAATAATAAAATGATGTGTAGAGTTTGTGGATGCATGTTAGGTCTGTTAGCATTTGCTGTATAAATTTTGCGAATTATTTGTAGGTTTATTAGCATTTACTAGTTCTTACTATTAGCTCAGGGCAAGTCCCGGTAACTAAGAAGTTAGTTGGAGGTGAAAGCTACATATCATCATGTTACAAAGCAATTGAAATCTCAATTGCTTTTACACACAAAATTAGACAACAACAGCTAGTTTATACACCAATTGCCTTTGCTACATAGAAGAGGCAACATTAACTTAAAAAAGTAAAAAGAACAGCCATGGGACATCTCACCTGTTGCAGAAAAAAAAAAAAAACTATACAAGACTAAAGCAACGACTAAACGTAACAAACTATAAAAACAAACTGCAAAAGCCAGAAGCAGTAAGAACTTAGGCTACGTTTGGTATGACGTAAAGGAATGTAATGTAATGACTAACGTAATGGATTAAAGGATGTAATGTAATGTAATGTAATTTTGATTACATTACTATGTTTGGTAACATTAGTAATGTAATGTAATAACAAATACATTCATATGTTTGATTGCATTATATACATGTTTTGAAATGTAATTGTATTTATAATTAGTAATTAATTTTTATATAATTATCTTATTTTTTTAATTATTTTATATACTTATATATTTATTATATTATAAATATATAAAAATCTAAACTTAATAAAACATAATGTTAAAAAATTATATTAAAAATGGAAACTCATAGAAATATAATTTTTAACTCTAATATTCAAATTAAAGTTTACATATTAATAATAACTAAAAAATATCAAATAAATTGTTTAATAATACTCAAATATCTCCGCTAAGTAAAATTTTTACCTAAATTTTTTTCTCATCATTAGGTATAGTAAAAAATATATCATTGTTTTACCATCACAATTGTTTAATTATATTTTATAAATTTTTCAATGGCCCAAACTCACAAAATCCAACCCCAAATATGACTATAGATTATGGGCTCTTAATTAACAATTGAAGCCCAAAACCTAACTACACACAAACCCATATAACCCCTTATTGACCCACTTCCACAAGGATTTGTTTTACTATCTCGGCCGCTGTGGGCCTGCGCCGGCTCCTCTGTCCAAATCCCTACTCTTAATTCTAGGGTTTACTACTTCCCTCAAGGTCATCTCGAACAATCCTCCTCTTCTCTATCTCCACCTTCTCTTTTCTCCTCTCTTGCTCTTTCCAAGCCTTTTGTCACTTGTCATATCTCTGTTGTTCAGTTCCTTACTGATCCTGTTACCGATGAGGTTTACACGAAACTGCTGCTGTTTCCTGTTGATTCTTCGCTCAACTCTTCGCTGCCTATGAGGTTTACACGAAACTGCTGCTGTTTCCTGTTGATTCTTCGCTCAACTCTTCGCTGCCTCTTATGGAATCTTCTGGCCGTTTCGAGCGGGATGGCAGAGACGAGGATGATGACGATAAGATTGTGGCGTTTGCCAAGATTTTGACGCCGTTCGATGCTAATAATGGGGGTGGTTTCTTCTTGTTTCTTGTACTCAATTTGTTTTATTTATTATAGTTTTTCCGTTAATGAGTAAAAACCCATGTTTGATTTACGATAATATTTTTGAATTTTGGAAAATAAAGTTAAAAGACCTTTGTTGATGCTGAGTTCAGTCTATAATGTTTGTCTTCCTGGTTGCTCAAGTATTATGCCCTGAGGATAATATGCTTTCTATTTAAATCAATGAGCTTTGCTAATTTTTTGGGTTGATCGTGAAGGAGTGGTGACCAGCGGAGGATAGTGTCGTAGGCAGAGGACGGCGGCGGCAGGGATGGCGGTGGCGGCGGAGACGGTGACGGCGACAGGGATGGTGGCGGCGGCGACGGCGGCGGAGGTAAAGGATGAAGATAAAGTTTGGGTTTAATCTTGAGAAAGAGACAGAGGGGGAGGGAGAGGGGGTTGTAATCAAAAATACATGATTAAATGAAATGATTATAGAATACATCAAGGAATGTATTCAAGAATACATCTGTAATTTTGATTACATTACATTATTAGATAGTTTTGTTAACAAACACAGGATTAATTACAAAGTTAATTACATTACATTACATTGCAGGCTACCAAACATAGCCTTAGCTACTGCGAGTTTTGTATTTGGACTCTTCAATCTCGATCCCTTCTTCAGCAGCATGTTCTCCACCAGACTTGTCCATAGTGCTAAGTCCACCTTTACGGCCCATCTCTGAATACCCTTCGCTCCCCAGTTGGTCTCTTTTGGTCTCTTTCCCACGGTGTCCGGGCTCTTTATACCCTTCTGTCCCCAGCTCCTTCCTGCTAGTCTGGCCATCGAGGCTCCGCCCTGATCACCACGGCCCGTAAATAACAATATATCATATAATAAAAGAGATGAAAGTAATATTTACCTTCAGCAAGTTGCTCCTGGGCTTCGAGACTCTTTCCACCGGTTCCACCATGAACAACAGTCTCTCCTTGCCGTGCTTTTGCGTCAAGCTCAGCTCTTTCTTGATTTGATGCCATTCTCTTCACTTCAACTCCCTTTCTTCCTTTTGAAAGAATGATGTTAGTTCTTGAACTTTTTGGACTTTTGTTTGCTATATTTAGAAACCGAATGGCTGGAGTTTGTACTTGTAGAGTAGAATGTTTGAGCGTTATTGAGGAAGCAAAGCGACACGTAAGGATACCGACGGGGCAGTGTAGGAGGAGAAAAGCCATATATTGGTGACACGTAATTGCTATAAAGCAAACGAAATGACACGTGTGTTGTCTTCAGGATTAACTATGTCAGTAGTGAAAAATGCTATGAAGTGAAATTTTACTTATATATAGTCAGCCTGTTATTTATAGAGCTGAAAAGATTGAACAATATTATTTAATAGTCGATTAATTTTGAGGTAAAAATATAGTCTATTGTATAGATAATGGTAATTTAATATAAGCATGTGAAAGATAGTTTTGATGAAGCAGGAAAAGATTCCGTCTGATCGAACAATTTCATTTTATGTATTTCAACATTGACTGTAGAGGCTTAAGTATTTATGGGCCTTTTAAAGATAGGCCTTTGATGTCTCTTAATGGTTTGGGCCTTATTGTATTTTTTTTAGAGTATTATCATTGATCCCCCTTAAATGGTTTGATTGATCTTTATAGAGATTGAAAGTTGGGATTTCAATACTTTCTTGATGATTGTTTTGATCTTCAGTGGTCTGAAAAATGAAATTTTTAGTCTTTTGAAACTAGAGTTTAGTTATGTTCGGAAAGTGAAACGTCAGTTCGGAGACTGGGGTTATAATTACATTGATTGGGTTATACATCGATCAAAAAAATTGAGCATTGATCAAGGGAGTGAGATGTCAATCCAGAGACTGAGATTATAATTGCATCAATCAAGATATACGTAGATCGAAAAAATAGAGCATCAACCTGGAGGTTGGGATTTGTTTATATCGATCTGGATGTACACCGATCATAAATGTCTTCTCGCAAACAATTTTTATAAATGGAATTTCAAAATTCAATTATCTGACCTATTTGTTTGATGCTTTTTATAAGGATTTACTACCCGAAGGACTTTGAGAGGCTATGTGTCTTTGCATGCAGTGCCTTTTCTCTTTTCGTGTGCCAAACCAGCTCGTTTTTCATATTGTATTTGTTCTTTCTACGAGGAAGTATGTTAATTGTGCTTGTTGCAAAATGGAAAGAAAAGTTACATGAGGACATTACTGATCGTTGTTAGCTTTTACTTATTTGACAATGGGCATTCGGATCATCACCTCTTTTCTCACAACGTTTCGAAAAGGGTACCTCTTTAAATTTTGTTGTTTCGTCTTTCATGCTTTTTAATGCGCCTTTTATTCTTGCATTGAATAATACAACCACCTGGTTTGCTTATGAGGATTTTTCAATGAGGCAAAAATCCCTATAAATAGGCATGCCTTTTTCTTCTTCTTCTTGTAAATCGTGCTTCCTCCTCTTTTCCATGGAACCGCCTTATTATTCTTTGTTTTCGTTATTTTATTTCCATTTTAGGAAGATGAATGAATTGTTAGGCCTTTTTTTAGTAATATATAACTTGCAATAATGGGCTATATGACCTCCAATTTTTGTTGCTGCTTCCTTTTCTCAACTTTAGGCTTTCTTGGAGCCATGGTAGAGAATTCAAATCTATTTTTCTTTTTCATTTTTCTGATGTTCACTTGACAGAAGGGGGCTTGCTTGAATAAAAGGTGGTCTTGTTGTAGTGGAGCTATGGATTCTTCATTGTTGTTTTTTTTTCAAGTGAAAAAGCTTTATATTCAATGTACTCTGTATTGACTTTAAAAGTTTCAATGAACTTAGTCTTTTATATAATTTCTTGTTTTGCTCTTGCCTTTCTCTTGCTTGCTTTTCCATCTTTCTCATAGTATACTACTAAAAACTAAAAATGAGAGAAGATATACTATAATTGAATGGCATTTTAACTTATCTTATGAAAGCATCTTTTTGTATATTTGTTTCGATTGGGATGGTATCGCTGCAGTTTGTGTCCTTCTAACTCTGATATGCCAACAAGCTTAGGGAGGACTTAGGTTCATCAATTTCAATTAGGATTGATGCCTTCGAGTTGCTCATTTTGCTTGGAAAATAGGGATTTTCTTGACCGTTCATCCTATAACAGTTGCATCGTAATCCCCAATTGTTTCTTTCTTGAATCATTGTATTTAATCGTGTTTTCTTGGGAAATTGTGCTAATTAATTGCTCTTTTGCCATTTTGATTTTTGAGCTTTAATTACGGTTATTTATTCTCTTTAACTTTTAATTTATTAGGATTCGCCATGTATGCTTCTAGACTCTTATAAATAAAATCGCTTCTTTTGCACTCTTATCTATCGACTTCCTTATTTGGTTTTCTTACTTGCTTTTCCCGTAGAGCCCTCTGATTATCCTTTGCCTTGCCTTGACATTTCCATGTTAGTAAGATAAATGAACGGTTGGGTATTTTTCCACCATGGCATCACCTACTGCAGTAAGTGATGCCACTTCTATCTTTTGTCGCTTTTTTCATTCTCATCTTCTCAAGCCATGACTGATTTTTTTCACTTTTCAGGTTTTGACGTACCATAAAAGGGGGATATTTGCAACATTTTAAAGGTTGAAGAGGAACGACAACAATCATTGGTAGATATAGGATTATGTTTATTCTCTTTGTAAAATTTCAAGTGTAACTCTTTAGAATGAGCTTCAATAAATTTCTTCTTTCAGATCTTTGTCTTTATTTTTGTGTTAGTTGCAATACATATCGATATGTTTACTAAATCAAAAGATAGATCAGGGAAATGCTAATTAAATGAAATTAAGAAATTAATCAAATTAAATAAATTTTATTCATTAATCTTTCGATCAAAATTAACAAAATTTTTATCGATCTTTCGATCAGGATAATTTACGTTGATCTTTAATTAAAGTTATCTTTAGTTGCAACTTTGCTAATAATCTCATTCTTCATTCCATCCTCATCGGGGAATCCCTCGAGCAAATCCGATGTTTATCTACTCTTCTTGATTTGACGAAAAAAGGGCACTTTTAGAGGCTTCTTCATCTCAAGCTTCTCTCCCTCTTTTTTTACCTATCCGCTGCTTTTCATTTCCTTTCTAAGGTAGCAAACTACGCTGGCCTTCATCATCCAGATGTCTTCATCCACAAGTTTTATTTATAATTGTCCTTGTAATTCTTCAATCATTTTGATTGATCTTAATCATCAATAAGTGTAACACCCTATACTTGATCAGTTAAAAGATCTGAATACTAGGTGTCATACTAGGATTTAGGTTCCTTTAAGAGGGTCATCTATAAAATTTACTACCTAGAACCTTGTTATTTTAATAGTTATTGTTTATTTTCTAAAAATTTCGATAGAGTTTTTCCTAATTATTGACAATCTTATGTGAAAAAATTTACCAAAAAAATTCTAAAATCATACAATTATTTTCACAATTTCAATCAAACTTCAACATAAGTTTTTTTCATCCTCCTCAACAAATCATTCAGTCCAAAAATTTTCACCCATATAATTAACATTTCACTGACATTCCCTTTTTTGTCTATATTTTTACAATTTTATCATACAATTATCATAATTACAAAATTCTCTTCCTCAACATTACCAAGATGTCAATAATGTTACAACTAAACTTTTTTGTGTACATGCCAAAGTAAAACAATAATAACACAACTTTATTTAGTTTCTGCATCCCATTCTAAGTTCTTGACATGGCTAGCTGTAGCCGATCCCACAATTTCTTACATACACCTTAAACTTCTTGGTCCTCAACCTATGTGCGGAAAAGAAACCACGTGCTAAGCTAAAAGATTAATGGTGTCTACCAAATTTACCTCTTCAATTGTACAATTTAAAATACATTTATAACACTTTAAAATATACACATACAAAATCATAAAATATATGTAAAGGTCGTAGATTCCAAACTTATAGCGCACATCAGCATAAGCAATCAATATTAAAACTTCACATGTAAATTAGAGTATATGATTTCTCAAAAATGTAATTAATTGCTTATAAATTATATAAGATTAAATGGTTAATGATATTGGCCTATTTATAGTGAAAACATTATTATACTAAATTATTATTTTCAAGATCATCACCTTAATTCACATAAATTATTCGCTAAATAGTACCAATTGGACATGAATATCAAATCTCAAACATTCACGCACAATGGCACACACACACATACTTGTATATATGTATGTATAATCCTAATTGTTAGATTATATCAAATTATGTGATGCATAACTAACCACAGAACAAATAAACTATTTACTTTATTCAATAAAGTGTTTTTATAAGAGTTTCACCAACTTATTCATTTTCAATATTTTCCCCCAGTAAAATCCAACAAAATTGTATGTTCAGCTGGATAAACGAGAATTAAATACGAGACCAAGTTCTCAAAATCATACGGTTCATTCAACGTTATTTTCTCCTTATTGACATTAATAATTTTACCATTAACTATAACTATATATATATATATATATATATATATATATATATATATATATATATATATATATATATATATATATATATATATATATATATATATATATATATATATATATATATATATATATATGTCAGCATTACTTATTCTCAGTACCTATCATTTTCATTATCTATATTATCATAAAGCATGACATCACCTACTTGACCATATCCTATATATTGCATCATTTGTATCATAGCAATAAAGTTAAAACATAAATATAATATGTCTATAAACCATCTTAAATACATATATAAGTTAATATATTAACCAAGTAAAAGCCTGAATCACTACAAAAAAACTGCAGATTTTCTGTCGCTAAATACCAATTTTTCATTGCTATATTGTAATAAATTAGCGACGCCGCTACGAACAGTCGCTAATATATTAGCGAAGAATATCAAATTCAGTCGCTAATTTACCGACGAAATATTTCGTCGCTAATTTTATTTTTTCATCGCTAATTTATATTCCTAATTAATCGCTGAATTATAATAATAATATTTAGCGACCAAATTTTTTGTCGCTACTCCGTCGCTAATTATAAATTTACTTTAAAAGTTAGCGACGAAATATTTGTTTAATTCTAACATTTGTACTGTAGCGACAGTTGCTGTCGCGAATCCGTCGCTAAATTATTGCATAAGTTAAATTTTTTTGATATATTTAAATTTGCATCATGTACATTATATAAATAATTTTATATTTTCATATATATATATATAATTTATAATGAATTCATTACAAATATAGAGTTAACATAAATAACAATATATAATACAAAGTATTAATTAATAACAAAATATCCAATCTAACATAATAAATTCGATTTCTTATCCCAATTTTATCATTACAAATAAGAAAACTGGTAATAGGAAAAGGAACTTGACAAGCAGCTCATTATTAGGATTTCTACCACCTTCAGTTCTAGGAAGGGATTCCTCAAGCTATTCCCTCGCATTCTGGAAAATTAGCAAAGAAATCATGTATTGACTCACTTAAAAATCCATTCCACTGACCAAAATATCAGTTAATAAACAAACCCAAACCTGAGGTACAATTATGCATGAGCAATGCAACCTAGACTAAGAAGGGTGAATTTCCTTATTGTCAGAATAGTTGTATTACATGTGTTTATTCTTCAAATTCTTTCTTCAACAATAACATTATCTAAAAGTTGCAGTAGATGTTGAGGGTAGTGGTGAAATATTAGGATAAAATAGAAGAATGCACATTTTATAGTGCAGCTCATGTAATATCTTTATACCCACTTATTTTCTTTGGTTTAGGTAGGGCTCTTAAAGCAATGTAGCTTGGAAGTGTGTACCTGTATAATAGGTTTTGTTGTGTATGGCTATTGTTGCCAGCCAAGCTCCATTCTCCTATATAAGCTAAGTTAAAATCATTCAAACTCATTTATGATGCTTATGAGTAGGATAATGCCTATTGCTAATTAATCTCAAAGGGCTAACAAGTATGAAAAATGAGGCACAGTTTGATGTCATTCAAATTCCACAATCATCCATTTTTAGACCAATATGGGGAAAACCATAATCGTATTCAAGGCATCTACAAAATATTCCATGGACACTTAAACAAGGCACACTAGTACCATAATCATTTTGTAGGTCATCAAGCTTCTTTTTGTAACCCTTCCCCTTCAAATCCCACTCCTTGTAAGCCTTTTTCAGATCTTAAAATCAGCATCAACCTGTCCCATGAAAAGATGATATTAACTGAAGATCCAGTCATCTGAACTAACAAATATTCCTTCCAAGTCAAATATGAGGATTTGAATTTTATGAAACAATACCTTCAAAACCTTATTTTTCCTTGGGTGCTTTATCTGGCAGAACATTATCTGGAAGAATAAGTTCAGAAGGAGTTTCTCGAAAAACACCCAGCATTGAGTCATACTCCTCATCGCGGCGAGCAAACTTCTTGCGAAGCATCTTTTCAAATTCAATCTCATCAAAAGGCTTGGCATTCTCAGCAGCATGTACCCAGGCAAGATTGGAATAATTGGTTGCTGACTCTGAAATAAAGGCTATTTCTTCATCGGTTAGCTTTCTCAAAAACTTCGCCGGATTGCCTCCCCACACCTGCATATATTTCCTGGAACAGTAAGCTGAAACTCTCCAGATCATGTAAAGGTTTATATGTTTATTAAGCAATATCCAAGAAGCAGCGCTAGTTGTGGAGGAAAAGTCAACTTATCTATTTCTATTATTCATCAGTTAAACAAGGAACGACCTAATAGAGAAATAAAAATGAAATGCCTTTGTATAGTTGTTATTGGAATCATAGTTCAAATTCAAGCTCGTTCCTTTTGTATATACCCAAACCATTTCACTAATACAGGACGAAGAAGGGGTTTCCAACATAGGAAACAGGAAAAGAGAGAGAAATGGTGTGGTAGAACCAGCAATTTCCTGCCTACTATCATTTTTGGGCCCATTTGTAACTATAGCAATTTCATGACTCAAGACGCAGTTACAGCTCCACAAATAGATCATTTGAGTAAGTGGGGATGGTCAGGATCAATTACTGAAGTATGAACCCCATTACCATGTTTTATGCCAAAAATAAAAAATAAAAAATGTTTATAGATTTCATTCCAGTTGAACATGTAGAATTTGAGAAACTTATAACTTTAACATACATGCTACAGATTAATTGAAAAATTAGCTACACCAGAGAATAACCCCTAAATATGGAACCAAAGATTCAAAAATCATCATATGCAGTGATTGATTTAGAATCTTCTGTGAAATTTTCATTTTTATTTTCCCTTCTATCTATCCAAGTCCAATTGATAAACAAATCCAAAGGCATTATACTGTATGCTAAGCCATACCTCTCAAAACGCATCCATACCAAATAGATGATTCTCTTCCAACTTGAACATCGCCAATGACAGAGGCACTGGGCACCACAAATGCATCCTTATCAACCACTGGAGTTTTATCAAATATTTTCATGAGGGTACGATGTCTAGATACTACAAAACAATAGAATTAGTAAATGGATGCACACAAGATAGAACAATTTAAACCAAATTATATCCCTAAACTAGAATGACAACCAAAAACATTAATAATTAATAGTCATGATGCCACTTCTAAGTTCCAGGCATGCAATGCACCATTGAGGAACATAAATAGAAATGGAAGCAGATAATGAGTATTAATACATCAGATAAGGTAAGACATAACTGAGAAACATGATTACTTGAAAGCAGGTAGCAGCATTTAGAAATGCTTCGGACAATAACAAGGATTTGAAGAACTCTATCATCAATTTTCCACTAATAATAATTTTCCAAAGAACTTGAGGTGTCCTGTACATAACCATGTGCAGCTGAGCACTGACCTCCAAAATTGATCTATCTAGATCCTCTATGGTACTTTCAGAATCCCACAACAAACAAATTTCTTTTTTGGGTTAATAACCAAATAATGTATTTAAAAAAAAATTCCATCTCAAATTGGGTTTCCAGAAAACCAATACCTTAGCAATATAATACCTACTGAAGAAAAAAATGCACAACCTACTCAAAGAGACTGCAAGTATCTTTGCCTCCTAGAAGTTAGATCTTGATTTATGGTGACAAATCCTTTTAATGGAATTATTTTTCCAATCTGTTATATTTTAATCGGATTAACTTTATTTATAAAAATCAATAGTAAACAATGCAAATAAGAGCAACAAATAACAATAATAAAATAAAACTAAAGGAATCATGCTATATTCAGGTATTACAATAATGATATCTAATAATTGATTTAATTAATGTTTGAGAAAAGTTTTTAAATTTGCCACAAGTTTTCATTATAAGAATTAATCCGGTTTGAATATTAATTTACAAAACAAATGTCAAAACCTAAGAATCACATCTTCATCCTTTTATTTTATTTGTTTTTTATTTTTATTACCACTATTTCTCTAAAAAGTTTGATAAAGGGAAATATATTAATATATAATGGTCATAAACTTTTTACTGCATTACTTGTGCACTGTATTTCCTAAGACAACCATTTAATTTCTAAAAAACATTATATGGGGCAAGTATATATACATTATCATTTTCTTTTAACATTTTTTTTAGTGACACAATAGAGCCACGTTGATTAAAAAATAAGCACATGTTCTTCCATCAATTTCTTAAAGACATTGATGGATATAACACAATCAACACCAGACACTGACAGGCGAGAGGGCAACTCAAATCCTTCTTGCAGTGTGCTACAAATTCAAGCAATCAAAAGTGAAAGAAGAAAAGGAAAAAAAATATTACTGTTATCATGACATTTACTCTCAACTGGAACAACAAACTGCAAACATTCCTGCAAACTAAGTAGCTAATTGGCAAAATAAGTGGCATTGACACACAGATAAAGATTACAATATTGTAAACATTGACAATCATGTAGCAGAAACCCTACATAATATACTTTCTCATAATTTTTCACAAATACACATTCAGGTCACAAATGCACACCTTACATAATATATTGTCTGTCTTATTGTCAAAAAGCAATTGCACAAATTTTCACTACATTCAGTAGAAATCAAAAGTTTACTTTACGGGAAAAGACATATCTACCTCCCCTTGCATATTATGATTGTCAATTGTGGAACACATGAGCAAAGTACCTTCAACAAAGAACCATAATTATCCCTTATTCCTGGGAAAAAAATTACTGCCGCATCAATCTCCGTAGAAAAAAAAGGTTCTAAGCAAGGAATAAAGGGTTAATGTAGAAAGAAAATAAACATGACCTCTCCTACCAAGGACTACATGATCCATTTGCAATTAGAATGCTTCAGATGGAAAATAATGACACAAGAATCTCAAATGTAGATAATATATTATAAACCCATAACTCAAAGGGAATATTGCTTACAGAAAAGGGAAGGTGTTAACATTCAAAGGTCAAAAGATGAATACCTTGAATAAGTTTCCACTTCTAGACATCTAGCAACGATGATTTGACCAAGAAATGCAAACAGAAGTTGAAGGCATCTTCTAAATTCACCAATGCTGGAAGTGCTAATGAACTCCTCCAAACTGCAAGAAGTATGCAGTTCGCCAGATCGATCGCCGAAGGCTCGTCGAAGTGTCACCGACGGTGTCTGCTCGAAGATCCAGGCCCTAGGATCCCACAGTGGTTGGTCAAGCGCTCAACGGCAGCCTGAGTCAGTCGGAATCTTGCTCGAACCGCAAACTGCAACCTTACGCCTATCTGCCTGTTGCCGGCGATTGGGGGTGGAGGATGGTTCCAGAACGTTCACATCTTCTCTGGTGACACGTCGGTGCTGTCAACTTCCTTGATCGCTATCGAAATCGTCGGGAAAAAGAGAGAGAGAGCTACGGTGGTTGTGGGAAGAAACGAAAAGAATGGAACCACCACAGGCGATGATGCTAACAGAAGAAAGACCGAAGGAGAAAGGTGGCGGCGGTGGTCTGAATCTCCTCACCAGCATCGTGAGCAGCAGTGGCAGAATGACGGTGCCAACCCCGGGACAATTTGATGAATAATGTTTTTTGAAAAATTAATTGGATTTTTGGGGTGTTTTGTAAAGTATTTAGGGAAGTGGGCTATTAAGCTCATTTTCGCTGGATTAATGGGCGAAAATGGCAGTGGCTTCACGAACAACGAGGCGAAGGCAGACTTTGCAGTGGCTTCACGAAAATGGCAGTGGCTTCACCTCATTTCCGCTGGATTAATGGGCGGAAGTGGCTGGCTGGTAATAATATTGGATGTCTACACTTTATGGACAAATCCAAATAAGTTTGGCTGCTAAAATCCGTGAACTAGATTCAAACACTGGCTGCCAAAATCTTCTATTCCATATTTCTTCCATTCACAAATACAATACTACATAAAAAAAAGAAAAAACATACCGAACAATTATAATATTTTTTTTAGTCAATAACTTATCAGGTATAGTTGTTTTTTACTAGCCATCATTTATCAGGTTTCTATCAATTATTGGCTATTATAAATTGTTAAACCAAATAGCTATAAATCTATCATTGAATACATGCATGATCATTCACCTATATGTCAATGTTAATGTTTCTTATATATATATGCTTTGGTTTAGTTATATAGCAGTTTAATTTGATTTACTTCAATTCAATTGTACTATTATTTATTTCCTTTGCATTTATATTTTAGTTTATGCTAATTTTTTAGTGGAATTTAGGATTCAAATCTCTTTAATAATAAAAATTTGGAGGCAAAATTAAATAATAGAAAAAGGAAGCAAGAGAACTTATAAGCAAAAACTGAGCATTTTTACTGCAAAAAAATAAAAATAAAAACTGAGTTTAGTATTAAAATAAATCCAACACTGTAAAAGATAGCGAGAGAACTTGATGACGAGAATAGCATATATAGGAATAGATTAAAAATTAAAGTTGATGATGGATAAAAATTAAGACTGAATAAACAACTATACCTGATAAATGGTTGACTAAAAAGAAAATATTATAATTGTTCGGTAAAAATTGTCCAACGGGTATTGTTAAATTACCGTTAATGATAATATATATGTTTTTTTTATGTAATATTGTATTTGTGAATGGAAGAAATATGGAATACGCTAGGAATTTCCAAGATTTTGGCAGCCAGAGTTTGAATCTAGTTCACGGATTTTAGCAGCCAGACTTATTTGGATTTGTCCATCATAAAGTGTAGACATCCAATATTATTGCCAGCCAGCCACTTCCGCCCATTAATCCAGCGAAAATGAGGTAAAGCCGCTGTCATTTTCGTGAAGCCACTACGAAGTCTGCCTCCGCCTCGTTGTCCGTGAAGCCACTGCCATTTCCGCCCATTAATCCAGCGAAAATGAGCTTAATACCCCACTTTCCGAAATACTTTACAAAATACCCCAAAAACCCAATTAATTTTTCAAAAAATACTATTTATCAAATTGTCTCGCCAGCCCCCCTTCTCTCTTTCTCGTTCCTCCTTTTCCTCATTCTCTTATATCAATTTGTGGCCACACATATTGATACCTAAAATATCTAGGACCTACCTTTTTTTTCCTAAATAATTATCTCCTTTATTATTATTTTTATGAATAATTCAAAAACCAAATTAAATTAATTTTATACCAATGTCTACCTAACTAAAAACATTATTTACGAATTAAAATATTTTAAAAATATTTAATATTTAGTCAATATTATAGTTAATATCTAGTTAATATTATTAAATATTTTAAAAGTGATCACATACTCTAAGTCCATATGATTTTTTATCTTATTTAATTACTTTTTTGTAATTTTAATTCTCAATTTTTTTAAAATAATTTTTAATTTTAATTAGTAACAATAAACATGTATTTGTATTTTTCATTTATATTATAATACTTGGAATAAAATTATAAATTTTTAAAAAATTTAATTGAAAATAAGCAAATAATATTATATAAAATATTTTTCAAAAAAATTAAAAATAATTACTAAGCATAAATATGTATGTATATTTTTTTATTAGCAATCATCAAAATTAGAAAAATTTGAAAAAGGGTGAAAACATACAATTAATTAGCAACTAATAACAAGAAATGAATCATGAATGCTAAATTATAGTTGAAGTATATATAGCTGAAGTATATACCACAATTATAGGTCTAAACACGGTTTCAACTTTTTGATAAACCATATAACAATATATCACAATTATAGCTGAAGTATATATGGAGAAAATTTTTAGCATAATAATAATAATAAATTGAGAAATTTTTAACAACAAGGAGTTTCGAACGTACTCACAAAAAATTAGGCCGATCTAACGGCAAATGATTTTTCGACCGTCTTCACATACAAAATTGGTCATTATGTAAAAAATTCAGAAAATAGCCTTTTTTTTTGCAACAAAAACTAAACTTACAGATCTTAAAAACTAATCTTCACTGTCCAAAATAAACAACAAGGAGTTTCGAATGTATTCACCAAAAATCAGGTCAATCTAATAGTAAATGATTTTCCGAACGTCTTCGTATACAAAACTGGTCATTACATAAAAAAATCCAGAAAAAAACACATCTTTTTTGCAACAAACACTAAACTTACATACCTTAAAAACTAATCTTCATCCATCAAAATTAACAACAAGGAGTTTTGAACGTACTCACCAAAAATCAGGCCAATCTAATGGCAAATGATTTTCCGATCGTCTTCATATACAAAACTGGCCATTACGTAAAAAATCCAGAAAACAACATTTTTTTTTGCAACAAACACTGAACTTACAGACCTTAAAAACTAATCTTCACCGTTCAAAATTAATAACAAGGATTTTTGAACGTATTCACCAAAACTCATGCCAATCTAACGGCAAATAATTTTTCGATTGTATTCATATATAAAACTGGTCATTACGTAAAAAATCTAGAAAATAGCCTTTTTTTGCAACAAACACTGAACTTACAGATCTTAAAAACTAATCTTCACCGTCCAAAATTAACAACAAGGAGTTTTGAATGTATTCACCAAAAATCAGGCCAATCTAACGGTAAATAATTTTTCGATCGTCTTCGTATACAAAACTGGTCATTACATAAAAAAATCCAGAAAACAGCCTATTTTTTGCAACAAACACTGAACTTACAGACCTTAAAAACTAATCTTCACCGATAAAAATTAACAACAAGGAGTTTTGAACGTACTCACCAAAAATCAGGCCAATCTAACGGCAAACGATTCTCCGATTGTCTTCATATACAAAACTGGTCATTACGTAAAAAATCTAGAAAACAGCCTCTTTTTTGCAACAAACACTGAACTTACAGACCTTAAAAACTAATCTTCACCGTTCAAAATTAATAACAAGGAGTTTTGAACGTACTCACCAAAAATCAGGTCAATCTAACGGTAAATAATTTTCCGATCGTATTCGTATACAAAACTGGTCATTACGTAAAAAATTCAGAAAATAGCCTTTTTTTTTGCAACAAACACTGAACTTACAGATCTAAAAAACTAATCTTCACCGTCCAAAATTAACAACAAGGAGTTTCGAATGTATTCACCAAACATCAGGCCAATCTAACGGTAAATAATTTTCAGATCGTCTTCGTATACAAAACTAGTCATTACGTAAAAAATTCAGAAAACAGCCTCTTTTTTGCAATAAACACTAAACTTACAGACCTTAAAAACTAATCTTCACCGTTCAAAATTAACAACAAGTAGTTTTGAACGTACTCACCAAAAATCAGGCCAATCTAACGGCAAACGATTCTCCGATCGTCTTCATATACAAAACTGGTCATTACGTAAAAAATCTAGAAAACAGCCTCTTTTTTGCAACAAACACTGAACTTACAGACCTTAAAAACTAATCTTCACCGTTCAAAATTAATAACAAGGAGTTTTGAACGTACTCACCAAAAATCAGGTCAATCTAACGGTAAATAATTTTTCGATCGTATTCGTATACAAAACTGGTCATTACGTAAAAAATTCAGAAAATAGCTTTTTTTTTTGCAACAAACACTGAACTTACAGATCTAAAAAACTAATCTTCACCGTCCAAAATTAACAAGGAGTTTCGAATGTATTCACCAAACATCAGGCCAATCTAACGGTAAATAATTTTCAGATCGTCTTCGTATACAAAACTAGTCATTACGTAAAAAATTCAGAAAACAGCCTCTTTTTTGCAACAAACACTAAACTTACAGACCTTAAAAACTAATCTTCACCGTTCAAAATTAACAACAAGGAGTTTTGAACGTACTCACCAAAAATCAGGCCAATCTAATGGCAAATGATTTTCCGATCGTCTTCGTATACAAAACTGGTCATTAAGTAAAAAATCCAAAAATAACCTCTTTTTTTGCAACAAAACCGAACTCACAAACCTTAAAAACTAATATTCACCATTCAAAATTAACAACAAGGAGTTTCGAACGTACTTAACAAAAATTAGGCCGGTCTAACGACAAATGATTTTTCGATCGTCTTCACATACAAAATTAGTCATTATGTAAAAAATCTAGAAAACAGCCTCTTTTTTGCAATAAAAACTGAACTTATATATCTTAAAAACTAATCTTCACCGTCCAAAATTAACAACAAGGAGTTTCAAACGTACTCACCAAAAATTAGGCCAATCTAACGGTAAATGATTTTTTGATCATTTTCGTATACAAAACTGGTCATTACGTAAAAAATCCAAAAAATAGCATCTTTTTTGCAACAAAAATTAAACTTACAGACCTTAAAAACTAATCTTTACCGTTCAAAATTAACAACAAGGAGTTTCGAATGTACTCACCAAAAATCAGACCGATCTAACGGTAAATACTTAACTGTTGAATCTTTACTTACACTATTTCGTATAAAAGTTGTTCAATGTGTGTGTGTGTGTGTATATATATTAGAAAATTTATTCATTTAGAAAAATAATAGAAATTAAATTGAAGAAATTAAATTAGAAAATTTATTCATTTTGACTTGTATGAGTTTAAGTTTTGGATTGAACTATATTGTCTTATTCAACTAAATAATAAATTAAGCTTAAAATCATATATGCATTAAATCGAAACGGTAGAGAGATGTGAGGGAATATAAAATATTATTTTTATATGTAGGGTAAATTTTTGAAATTACTAAAATGCCCCAACCAAATTTCATCATTTTATCCTTATATTTAAGGATAATTTTATAAATGTTTATTTTAAATTTTTTAATAATTTAAAATTTGCTCAAAATTTTAACAAAATAAAAATAAATTATAAATTTTTCATAATCATTTTAAATGAAATAATAAACTTTATATTATTATTATATAAATATTTATATTTATTTTTTTCATAATATGACTATATAATACTTATAACAATTACTTTATTATTATTATTAAAATGTAATTTTTTAAATAAATAAGTTTATATTTGGGGATAATTGATAAAAAAATCAATAGAATTCCTAATAATTTAATATTTGATTTAAATTTTATAAAATAAAAATTAATTACAATTTTTTTTATTATTATTTTAAATGAGATAATAAATTTTATATTACTATTTTATAAATATTAACTTTTATTAATTTTCGTAATGTGATAATATAATAATTATAACAAGTAGTTTATTATTATCAAAAATATAAATTTACTAAATAAATAATTTAAATTTTGAAATAATTGATAAAAAATTGTCGCAAAAAGTGGCGCGGTTTTCTCCCTCCAAAATTAGCGACTAAAATATTCGTCGCTAAATTTTCTAGTACTAATTTTCAAAATAAAAAATTAAAAAAATTAGCGACAGTAATTTCGTCGCTAATTCCTTCGCAAAACACGGCGCGTAATTTTCCCGCCAATAATTAGCGATTGTTTATTAATTCCGTCGCTATTTCGTTGCAAAAAATGAAAAATAACCTTCCAACGACGGAATTGTAAAACAGTCGCGAATCCGTCGCTAAATTTGCGAAGAAAATATGGTCGTCGCTAATTTTAGTCGCTAATTGACAATTTTTTTGTAGTGAATTCTCTACCGCTGTAAAATTCATTATTTTATATATAGCCATACATTTTCTAATTATGGTCCTAACCTTTCAACAAGGATGATTCAAAATGAAAAAATATTAATAAATCAAGAGAAATGCATTCTTATAATTAAACAATTCAAGTCTATTAAACTTCACAAATCAAACTAAGTAATTAACACAAACTAGTCTACTCAGTAAATTTTAAAACTAGTTAAACCTCATACTCTACATGTAATGACTCTTTTAAATAATCCTGATTATTGGTAATAATCATATCCCATTAATCCTGTGAGTCATCTATTAATGATGCATATGGGGATACATACATGTACATTACATATCATTTAAGATTAAGGTTGTTCCATTTACAAGCTGTTGCTTACAAAGCTTGATAATTGCATGATATTACTACAAGATACATCATTATATAACCAAAAGAGATACAAGATTGAGACTCATACTTCAAACTCTTATTTCTAGTTTGATGTTGGCTTGGAGATTGTTGGCTTTGTTCTTGGAGAGAAGGTCTAACTTGCGGACCTACACGGATAAGCACCCGTGCTAAGCTATCAAGCTTAGTGGGGAACACAAGAATATAACATATTGATAACCACTCACAGTGGTTATCACCAAGCATGCAACAATAATACAAAATAAAAAAAATGTATTTACTTTATTAAGAAAGAATATAAAAAAAGAATTATGTATTTTATACCAATAAACTATTTCAAACTACGTATGTATGCTTATTTATCTTATAAATTTCTTGCTTAGAAATCTTGTGGGTGTGGATAATGGGTGATGTGGATACCCTAAGGTATCAAATCTGTAAATACCCAAAGGTATTATATCTGTGGACCCATTCGGTCAGAACTGTAGTCTCATTTAGAGACAGACTGTGGACTCATAAGAGTCCAGACTATAGCAAAGGCTGCGGACTGTAACCCTATAGGCATGCCTATCTATCCATAACCAACTTTAATCCAGGCATTATTCAATTCATATATCACCGTATCAATTCTGGAGTTCAGTTATCCTATTTATCATTTAGAAAGACCATTCATGCAATTATGCATTATGATCAAGATAGTATACTTAACCAACAGCATATTAATTCGGTGATGCGAATATATATATAGACATAGGCATTATTCATAAGAAATCATGTATATTCGTCAACAACTGTAATACAATTTCATACCTGTTTAACCTTTAAAGTTGACAACATTCAAATATAGACGTAACACATTCGGGAGTAGCTTATTATAATGGGAAAAAAAGAAAAAGTATAGATAAAGATATGAAAAAAACGCTTATGTTGCGCTCGCGACAGTTGTCGTGCCCGTGATATTAATCGCGCTCGTGACAGCAAGCAAATGCTGAAATGAATATTCCTTGATGTTGCGCTCGTGAAACAAAGCGATGGTTCAAAAGTTTCCATGCTCATTGCTCAAAAATCCTGTAAACCTAATTACAAAAATCGAGTTGCATTTCAAATTAAACATACTAGAAGACTTTTTCCGGGAACATTATCTTTTACAAAGTTTTAGCCCTATGTTTTTAGTTTTCAAAACATTAAAAATTATCCAAATCGGACTTATGAATCTTAAGATATGCAAAGAAAACCACAGACTGTTCACAAAAGCAAGGTAATAGCCATAATCAGATTTCAACCCAAATTTTCACTATCATGCAGTGAAAATCAATTCTCGATTCCTTATAACAAAATCAAGATATGAATGTTTAGTTTCTATAACAATCTAGAATTTATCCATTTGAACCACTATAACTCAAGTTATGGCAAAAAAAAGTACCAACTTGTCCCTTAATCCCTAAAATAGAGTTTTTATATCTTTCAATAAAACTTGCATCTTTCATTTCCAAATCACTTTTAAGCCTAAGATCCCCATATAAGACATATTATAACAATAAGAGAGACATCTCTCATGTCCAAAACTCAGGCACATACACAATTAAACATGCAAGTTCCATACCTTTAAAAGCTTCAAATCTCTTCACCCTTGAGTAGCTTCATTTCCTTTCCTCTTACTTGTTTCTCTTTCTATAATACATCACCAAGAACACTCATAACTATATTTAATGAACAACCACATAGCAAAAAGAAAAGACAAGAATAGCTTACAATTAAGTTAACTAAATCTTCCTTCTTTTGTTAAAAACCTAAGAGCTCCTAGAGAGAGAGTTTTAGAGAGAGATTTTAGGGTTTGAGAGAGTGAGAGGATGAAGATGAATGGAGAAGAAGACCAATCACTCTTTGGCCGGCCACCTCTCAAAGAAATATCTCCCTCTCCCTCACTCCTAATGGCCTAAGTGTCACTTGTCTAGAAAAATTACCCCTTTTGCCCTCAACTTCCTTTATTTCTAATTATGCCCCAAAACAAACCCTTTCACTTTTCAATCAGGTCCCCTTCATATTCATTTACACTTAATTTGACATTTAACCTACTAATTCATTAGTGAGAAATTCTCCTAGGGTATAATGAGGGGGCATTACACTGCAAGCCTTTCAAAACTAAATTAATTTGTTCATTTTAGTTTTAAGCTGCATACCTAATAAACCAATAAGTGTATATAATCAATTTTTTCAGGTTTCTCATTTAAATCATACAAGGTAACTTTTAATTCCAATGTATTTATACATCATAATGTTATATCTTGGTTAGTCCTCAAATTTGACAAGCGTAATTCAATCATGATCATTAGTTAGTTAAATCAAGCATATAAGAAATTAAATCTTAGCCTAGTATGTTAGTCATTAATTTCAAATGTACTTATAATCATATTTACCACCTTACTGAGGAGCCCGTAACAATTCATTTTATTAAATTTCTTGTATATTAAACTCTTAATTGGAAATTTCTATTCTTCTTACTATAATTACATTTATGAAATATGAAACACCAATGCTTCAGTTAAGATTCCGATTTGGTGCTTTAAACAATTTTCAACATCTTAGGCAGCATCTTATATTGCCAAGAGCATATTATTGTCAATTAGCCTACTCCTTAAGCACATAAAAATTTCTATCTTGGTCATAATGCATCTAGTTTAAGAAAAATAAACTTACGTGCTAAAATTCAACCTAAATATGTTGTACTACAACTTAATTACTACTTGAATTTATTCTCAATTGTCCTAAGTCATGGTTTTTTCTAACATTTCCACATCTGTCCATTTAACCCATTAACTCACCAAACAAATTAGCAAAATACGAAATTTATAAAGATAAACAAAGTTATGAAAGAAACCAATAAATCAACTTAACTGTCAATTTGTTTAATTATATTCAATCAACAGTGTTATGAAATTTAACCCAAAACCCTATCTAGTCTAATTACACAACTTATTCATTTTTTTTGGTTGGGCCCGTTGGATAATCTGATCACTAACTCCACAATTATCACTACAAAAAAATGGCCAATTAGCGATGGCCTTATTTTCGTCGCAAATTTTGCGACGGATTCGTGAATGTTTTACAATTCCGTCGCGAGAAGGATATTTTCTATTTTTTTGCTACGAAATAGCGACGGAATAAAAAACAGTCGCTAATTATTGGCGGGAAGTATTCGCGCCAATTTTTGAGACGGAATTAGCGACGAATATTTCCCGTTGCTAAATTTTATAATTTTTTATTCATGAAATTAGTTCGAGAAAATTTAGCGACGAACATTTTAGTCGCTAATTTTGGAGGGAAAATATAACGCCCTTTTTGCGACGGTTTAGCAACGGAAATTGGTCTATCGCTAATGTAATTTGTTACAGTAATATAATTAGCGACGGAGTGTTTAGTCGCTAATCCTTCGTAAATAAATTAGAAAATAATTTTTTTTTTAAATTTCACTCACATGATTTATGTATATTTTCAAGTATTTTTAATATAGACCATATAAAATTAATATTTTATTTTGTAACAGAAAATTATAAATTATTTTATAAGTTGATAATAATTTTTTATCAATTATACCAAAATCTAAAGTATTTATTTAGAAAATTTATATTTTTAATAATAATAATAATAAACTAATTATTACTATTATTATATATTTTCATGTTCAAGATTAAAAAAATAAATATTTATAAAATAATAATATAAAATTTATTATTTCATTCAAAATAATAATAAAAAAAATTGTAACTAATTTTTATTTTATAAAACTTAAATCAAATATTAAATTATTAGGAATTCTATTTATTTCTTTATCAATTATCCCCAAATATAAACTTATTTATTTTAAAAAATTACATTTTAATAATAATAATAATAATAATAATAATAATATAATAATAAAGTAATTGTTATAAGTATTATATAGTCCATATTATGAAAAATAATAAATATAAATATTTATATAATAATAATATAAAGTTTATTATTTCATTAAAATGATCATGAAAAATTTATAATTTATTTTTATTTTGTTAAAATTTTGAGCAAATTTTTAAATTATTAAAAAATTTAAAATATATATTTATAAAATTATCCTTGAAATACAAGGATAAAATGATGAAATTTGGTAGGGGCATTTTAGTAATTTAAAAAATTTATCCTGCATATAAAAATAATATTTTCTCTTCCCTCACATCTCTCCACCGTTTTAATTTAATGCGTATATAATTTTAAGCTTAATTTATTATTTAGTTGAATAATACAATAGAGTTCAATCCAAGACTTAAACTCATACAAGTCAAAATGAATAAATTTTCTAATTTAATTATTCAATTTAATTTTTATTATTTTTCTAAGTGAATAAATTTTCTAATACACACACACACACACACACTTTTCAATTTTATTTCTATTATTTTTTCTAAATATTCAAAGCTCCATCTAAACTCATCCTTACCATTTATAAAAAGAAGAAAAATATAAATAGAAAAGGTGATGATAAAAAGATAAATGTATAGGCTATTTTGAATGGTGAAGATTAGTTTTTAAGGTCTGTAAGTTCAGTTTTTGTTGCAAAAAAGAGGTTATTTTCTGAATTTTTTACATAATGACCATTTTATATGTGAAGACGATCGAAAAATCATTTGCCGTTAGATCGGTCTGATTTTTGGTGAGTACATTCGAAACTCTTTGTTGTTAATTTTGAACGGTAAAGATTAATTTTTAAGGTCTGTAAGTTCAATTTTTGTTGCAAAAAAGAGGCTGTTTCTGGATTTTTTACGTAATGACCAGTTTTGTATACGAAAACGATCGAAAAATTATTTGCCGTTAGATTGGCCTGATTTTTGGTGAGTATGTTCGAAACTCCTTTTTGTTAATTTTTGAGGGTGGAAGATTAGTTTTTAAGGGTCTGTAAGTTTGGTTTTTATTGCAAAAAAATGGCTATTTTTTTGGATTTTTTACATAATGATAAATTTTGTATGTGAAGCAATCGAAAAATCATTTGCCGTTAGATCGGCCTAATTTTGGTGAGTACATTCAAAACTCCTTGTTGTTAATTTTAAACGGTAAAGATTAGTTTTTAAGGTCTGTAAGTTCAATGTTTGTTGCAAAAAAGAGGCAGTTTTCTGGATTTTTTACGTAATGAACAGTTTTGTATACGAAAACGATCGAAAAATCATTTGCCGTTAGATTGGCCCTAATTTTTGGTGAGTACATTTGAAACTCCTTGTTGTTAATTTTAGACGGTGAAGATTAGTTTTTAAGACCTATAAATTCAATTTTTGTTGCAAAAAAGAGGCTATTTTCTGGATTTTTTACGTAATGATCAGTTTTGTATATGAAAACGATTGAAAAATCATTTGTCATTATATTGGCCTGATTTTTGGTGAGTACGTTCAAAAAACCTTGTTGTTAATTTTGGACGGTGAAGATTAGTTTTGAAGATCTGTAAGTTCAGTTTTTTGTTGCAAAAAGAGGTTATTTTCTGGATTTTTTATATAATGACAAATTTTATATGTGAAGACGATCAAAAAATCATTTTCCATTAGATCAGCCTAATCAAAATTCCTTGTTGTTAATTTTGAACGGTAAAGATTAGTTTTTAAGGTCTGTAAGTTTAATTTTTATTGCAAAAAAGAAGCAGGTTTCTGGATTTTTTATGTAATGACCATTTTTGTATAAGAAAACGATCGAAAAATCATTTGCCTTTAGATTGGCCTAATTTTTTGTGAGTATGTTCGAAAATCCTTGTTGTTAATTTTGGACGGTGAAGATTAGTTTTTAAGATCTGTAAGTTTAGTTTTGTTGCAAAAAAGAGGGTGTTTTCTGAATTTTTTTTACATAATGACCAATTTTAGTAACAAATAAAAAAATTAAAAATAAATAAATATTATTAAGGTAATAATAATAATAATAATAATAATAATAATAATAATAATAATAATAATAATAATAATAATAAGGGAAGTGTAACACCCCGACTTTGAATTACCCCAATAATAACTAGATTAATCCGTAATTTTTGTCCGGACCTTGGAAATAAATAAATACAAATAATGAGAATTAAAAGAATAGTGAATAAAATAGTTAATATAAGTAGGAGTGTACACGGATTTAGATCTTCATGTACCGAACCGAAATACCAAATAAAAAGATCCGAAATCGAATTGTACTGTTGATTTTTTAACTAAAACCGAACAAAATTGTGCCGTTGACTTTATTTGAAACGGATCTTGATATTTTACCTAGAACGAGACCGAATTGTACCGTGGTGAATTTTCAGTATCACTTAACTAACATTCATCTATTTTTGCACGATATCTATATGAGTAATTGAGTATATATTCAAATTAATAATGTAATTATATACAATTATTTTATTAATAAAATTTTACCAATTAATGTAATTATATATGTATATAATCATCTTAACAACTAATTTCATTTCCTTTTAGTATCAACCAATGTTCATTTATTTTTGCACAATATTTATATGAATAATTAAATATTTAAATAAATAATGTAATTGTTTACAATTATTATATCAATAAAATTTTATCAATTAATTTAATTATATGAGTATATAATTACCTTAATAATTCAACTATGCCTATAGAATGATTAGAGTACAAATTTAAAATGTTTGATAAACAACTTAAATATTTAAAAATATATAAAAAAGAGACCAAAATTTCTTCATTTTTTAAATTACTTAATTAATACTATTAATTTAATAATTATTTAAAAAATATTTTATATTTAATCTCATCTTTATAAATAATGGTAAATATAAATTATTTTTCTAATAGTAAAAAATGAATTTAAAATTAAAATTAAATTTAAAATTTGTTAGGAGGGAAAATATCTTTATTTTGAAAATTTGGAGGGAGTAATGGCCACAAATTTACACAAGTGAGGACAAAAAAAAGAAAAAAAAAAGGAAAAGATAAGATAGGAAGAGAAGAGACCTGGAAAATGAGCAGGGGAGGAAGGTCCTAACTGATCCACGGTGCCTCCACTCCCACCGCCCTATCACCGGAAACCATCGTACCACTGCTGCCCTTCCCTCGTCGGCCCTGCGTGCGTCATCCTGCCACCAAGGTCGTTGTTGTTGCCCCATTTCTCTCTCTCCTTACCGTAGCCTCTTCCCCTTCCTCCGGTGATCGTCGATGGTGGATGGTAACATCACCACCACCGGAAAACTCCTAACGGCAAGGTGAAGCTTTTCATGTCCACTGTTGCTCCCCACTTGTCGGCGATAAGGAGATTGACCATGTAGGCAGAGACAGTTTCTAACTTTAGATTCAACCAAACAATGCGGTATTTGGGTTCAAGATCACCGACAGCAAGTCCCCGATGGCCTGAGCTTCACGAAAACGATGATAGTACATCTTCAGCGAGGTATTTTTGTTATTGTTCTCGGTTACATGTCCCTAAAATGGAAATACATTTCATGTTTTTTCTTAGGAATTT
Organism: Excoecaria agallocha; assembly: GCA_037975025.1. Classification (NCBI taxonomy): domain Eukaryota; kingdom Viridiplantae; phylum Streptophyta; class Magnoliopsida; order Malpighiales; family Euphorbiaceae; genus Excoecaria; species Excoecaria agallocha. The sequence goes on from JBBPFJ010000452.1 coordinate 40,180, forward strand.
ACTGTTAAACTTTGTCTTGCTGCTTTATGATTGATTATAATTTGTGATGTTATTTGCTACCATATTCTGTTTATGGCTTTCTTAATGTGATGATTGTGATTGGTGGTTTTTCTAATTATTGTTAAATATTCAATTGCTAGGCTCTTCTTTGAAGCCCACTGATCTGTGTCTTTTATCCGCTAATGGCTCCAGTAAAGCCAAGCTTACTGTTTATAAAACCCCATTTACAGTTCGAGCAAGGTACAACCTCGTTATTTTTCATATAAACTCTCCAAAAATAAATCATTGACTATTACATGTAGATAAGAAATTCCCATAAACATATATAAAGAGATATAGACAATTGATCCCAATAATTTAGCTAAAATAGAAAAATATAACTTACGATTTTAAATTTTTGGGGCATCGTATAAGCAATTGAACTATATTTTTTCCATTTCTTTGTCATTCTTTCAAATTCTACTTGTATATATTTTGTTCATTTCTAAGTTACCGACTAATATAACACTATCAGTTTAATAATTATAAATGATATCAATTTTGCTTCTTTTCTTGGTAAATTAACAAATATAATGTGCAAAAATCTCTATACCAAATTCTTTCTATCATTTCAAAGAAATTATTAAAGTGCCTTTCGGATATATCACACGTGTTAATATAAATTTCTAATTTTAAAATTTCAATACTTTCAAATTATATACCATTTATAGAGATGGGGTCCTATATATATCTACCTCTTTGTTGTTTGTATAAAGGGAAAGTTTGGTAATTAAATTGTGTATCAGTTGAGAAAGATGAAGAAATATTGTACAGTTTATGTTTTGTTTGTATTGGTGTTATTGATGAATAGGTGTTGGTGTTTGAATCGAAGCCAATTCCCTCCATTCTTCTTGTTTGGTACTGTGACTTTAGCTTATAAGGTACATATGAATTTTACACATATTTCTATATACTTTAATCAGAAATTTTGTGGGCATTTATTACTTACTAATATAAAATTTTCATTTTTCTCTCTCTCTTTCTTTATTATTTTAAAAATTGACCTTCTTTCTTTCAATGCCAAATGACAAGAAGAGAGGTCGAAAATTATTTTTATTATCAAAAACAAGGAGGATAAAACCTACCATTGATTAACTTTTGTGTATGCCGAAAAATTTCTTTTGTCAATCCCTCATAATTATGCTCCTTTCACGACAGGATTCCCTGGAAAATCGTGAACAAAGATGGCTTGGGAAGACCAATTTTGTAGAGATATTCGTTCATTCTGGCAGATTTTTAGGAGTTTTGATAGGATGTGGAGCTTTTAATTTTGGAAAATAACACTGTTGATGCTAATTAGTATGATATTATTACTATTTTGTTGTTTTAAAAGAGATTGTTTGATATTATGTACGTTTTCAATTACTATTATATATATATGTACGTGTGTATTTTGGAACATATTTTGATTTGGAATAAATATATATTTGTATGTGTGAGATTATTGTTATGTACAGGTTGAAAATAAATAAATAACCATTATTGTATACAAGATCAAAATTTTCAAATACAACAAAAGAAAAAATTAAATTATGCAATAATTTAGCGACGGATTAGCGACAGAAAACTGTCGCTAATATGTAATAGATATAATTTCGGAAATCATTAGCGACTAAATTAGCGACAAATTTTTTGTCGCTAAATTTTACACTAAATGTTTATTTAGCGACAGAAAATTTAGTCGCTAAATATTATTATTATAATTCTCCGAATAATTAGGAATATAAATTAGCGACGAAAACAATTTGCGACGAAATTCAATTTGCGACTAAATTTGAAATCCGTCGCTAATATATTCGCGACTAGCCAATTAGCAACTGTTCATCGCGGCGTCGCTAATTTTAATTAGCGACAGAAAATAGTTAATTAGCGACAAAATTTTTCGTCATTAATCAGCAGTTTTTTTTATAGTGTTACCATTTCAATTCATAATTAGCTTTTCTATGCTTAACAGGTCATTACATGCTTTCACTTAATTTTTCATGTTCAATAGAATAGAGAAATTAAAATAATAACACCAAATATTCAATTATTTTTCAATACAAAATACTGTAACTATCTCAATTTGTTAAGAAAAGGAGAAAATATAAATTTAGTAGTCACGTACCGATTAGATTGAAATTCCCAAATTCATTCTCAATTTTGATCCCAAAAATTGTAAAGATATTGGCTATCAATCTGCTAATTTTCTAGTGAGTGACAACCAAAGGAGGACGTTGTTGGATTTGCATAATCACAATTGTTCGCTGGTGTAGATCGGGCCGCTGATCTTCGCCACAGGTCATCGAAATGAGAATAAGAACTTCCACTTCGATTGCAGGAAGAAAAATCAACTGAATGAGGCACCACTGAAGTGAAGATGAGGTGTAGGTGGCCAACGATGGAGGGAATGGCGGTGGAGATCACCGTCGTTGATCGACCTTTCATCTCTATCTTTTTTTTGTTCCTTTCCCGATCCTGATCTCTCCCTTTGCTCCTTTCTCCTTCTATTTTATTTAATTCTTATTTCCTTTTATATATAAATTTGTGGCCCTGATAGTTTCATCTAGAGAATTCTAGGAACCTCCCAAGATGTTTTGTTCTTATTATTATTATTATTATTATTATTATTATTATTATTATTATTATTATTATTATATACTTTATTTATTTTAAATTTCTTATTATTGATTTCTAAAATATACCTTGGTCAAAATTATAAATTTAAAAGCCTAAAAGTAATATTGACTCATTTTGTATCCTCAATAAATTTAAACCTTGCAAATTGATATCAAAAATACTATTCATATTTTAAAATATTCTCAAACCACTCGAGGTTTTGGGATATTACATTAAGGGTTTTTTTCGTCTCTTTTTCTTCTTTCCCGTTTGGTAGTTTCCTTAATTATCTTTATCCACGAGATGCAATTTTATGGTCGTCTCTTAGAATTCATCAATCATCGATTGGAATTAATTCCTTTGATTGGCCCTTCTTAATGCTAAGATAAAGGAGATTCATTTGCAGTCTCTCCCTGTTCTTATCATGGCCATAGCTATACAATATCTCAAAGGAGAGACATTTTGTTCTCCTTTAGACTTGGCTTATACTATTTCATTCTCCTTCAGGCTTGGCACTTCCTTTTCTCAAATTCAACTTTCTCCTCTTAATCTTTAATCTGATTGAGATTTAGGGAAAGGTGCCTGCTCCCCTGGATTTTTTCTCTTTTTTATGTTCGATTGGATTTTTCTTCTCATTTCTTTCCTTTTATTTTGTTTTATAGGAATAAGGAGCTGGTGAGACAAAAATGTCAGTACCCAGTTTTTAAGTTACTCGAATGTATGGAGGCAGTTCCTTACTCTTTTTATATCTTTTTTTACTGAGAAACTGTGGAAGCTCGCACCTTTGTATATGATACTAAAGGAGATGAGGCAATTCATCTCTCCCAGTATTCTTCCCAATAGGTTAGTTCTGGGAGTCTCCTGCATCATTTGTATAATATCTCGAAAGTAAGATATTTTGCTTCTTTTCGAACCCGATGGATAATTTTTTACTTTCTTTTAGTCCTATATTTCATTTTCACCATTTGTTATTTCTTATATAATCTCAAAAACTTTTATGGTGTTCTTGTTTGTCGAAATTCTCTTCACAGTTGTGAATCCATATTGCTCCTAAAGGTATAAAATTTTGATGCTTTTGCTCAGCCATCGACTCTCAATGAAAGAACCAAATGATAAATAAAAAATGTTCATAGTAAAAGAAGAAGATCCTGAATAGGAAAGAAAGAGAAGTTAATACGCTTTTAAGTACTGATTTCGATCGAATTGGAGTGTGTAAGCTCTGCAAAAAGTGCTTGCTTGATTTTACTGGGTGTTGCCTGTTTGATTGATCATAATCATTAGTAAGGAGCCTTAAGGGTCTTCTTTGCCTCTTTTTCCCTTTTTTATGTCTAGTATTTTCTTTAATTATCTTCATCCACGAGATACAATTTTATTGCCATCTCTTAAAATTCATCAATCATTTCAATTGAAATTAATTCCTTCGATTGGCCCTTTTTATGCTAAGATAAGGGAGATTCATTTTTCAATCTCTCCCTGTTCTCATCATGGTGATAGTTATACAATGTCTTAAAGGAGAGATATTTCATTCTTCTTTGGACTTGGCTCATACTATTTTATTCTCCTTTGGGTTTGGCGCTTCCTTTTCTCTAATCCGACTTCCTTTTTTTGAGTCTCTAATTCAATCGGGATGTGGGGAAAAGTCCCTGCTTGTTTGGATTTTTTCTCTTATTTACGTTTGATCGGATTTTGTCTTCTCATTTCTTTCCTCTTGTTTTATTTTTAATGGGAAGGAGGAGCTGGTGAGGCAAAAATGTCGGCACTTAATTTTTAAGTTACTCGAATGTATGGAGGCAGTTCTCGACTCTTTTTATTTTTTTTACAGAGGAACTGTGGAAGCTCATGCCTTGGTGTATGATATTGAGGGAGAGAAGCCATTTTATCCCTCCCTGTATTCTTCCCAATAGGCTAGTTCTAGGAGTCTTCTGCATCACTTGTACAATGTCTTGAAAGAAAGATATTTTGCTTCTTTTTCGATCTAACATATAGTTTTTTGCTTTCTTTTAGTCTCGAATTTTATTTTCACCATCCATTATTTCCCCATGTAATCTTGGAGACTTTCAAGGGTATAGAATTTGGATATTTTTGCTCAGTCATTGACTCTCAACGAAAATACCAAATGATAAATCAGAAATTTTTATGGTAGGAGAAGGAGATCCTAACTAGGAAAGAAAGAGAAGTTGAAACACTTTTAGGTACTGATTTTGATCAGATTAGAGTGTGTAAGCCTTGCAAAAAGTGCTTACCCAATTGTATTGAATATTAGCACCCCAATAGTTAAGTTAGCAATTGAGAGAAAATCTCTTAGAGAGAGAGTATGGATAAAATTATATATATATGTGTGTGTGTAAAATGAACCTGATATTTGTAGAGCTAAAAAGGTTGAACAGTATTCTTGAATAGTCAATCTATACTGAGGCAGGTATAACCTATTATATAGGTAATGGTGATTTGATAGAAGCGTATGTCAGACATTTAAGGACTTAACTTTGATCCTAGTAGAAAATATTATCATATTATTGTGAATTAAGATTAATTATATTATTAAATTCAAAATTAAGGTTAAAAAATAGTGGTAATTTTATTTATGTAAGTATGTGAATTACAAGCATGATAAATTTTTATAAGGGTGCAATTGAATTATATAAAGATGAGTTTATGGGTTATTATTGAATTAAAGTATTGTGGGGTTGATTCTAAAAGAGAACGAAAAGTTAAGGGAAAATAATTAACATGCAAAAAGTTAAGGGAGCAAATAGAATTTCTCCTTCCACTATAAGAAAATATAGAAATAGTAACGAAAAAATAGCAACGAAATTGATTTCGTTGCTAAATTAGCAATGAAAAATAATTTTCATTACTAAAATTGGTTAAACTTTGTAGATTTAGAAATAAAAATATATTTGGTTATCTTTCGTTGCTAAAAGTGGAGGAAATTTTTAGCGCCAAAATTTACCAACGAAATCACTAAACCTTTGCTAAATAAGAGGCCAGTATGTGGCGAAAAATTTTTGGGATGAAAAATAGCAACGGAAAATGATAGCTTTATAATTTCATTGTTCTTAAGAATCTTGGTTTCAAATCAATAATTAATTGAAATAATATAATGCAACATAAGTAACACATAATACCTATACCATGTATTAACTGTTTCATTTTCGATTTAGCAACTATTGCAAAAGTAGTAAAAATATTTTTTAAAATCAGATCCTTTAAAATAAAATAATAGGAGAATGACATATAAAATAAACGAGTTAAAAAAGCAGTGGATATAGATTATTATTAGCTCCATATGTCAATACAATATTGAATTTTTTGCAAGAAAGATTCATGGATTGGTCCAAGCATTCATTCAGCTCTTTCAATTTGTATAATGCACATTTAGGAAAGATAAAGTTTATTCTTAGATCTTAGACATTTAACAAATGTTAGAAACTTCATTTGAAAAGTATGACTTTAAGATTACATCCACATTTGAATTTTAAACAAATAATATTTTTAAATATTTGAAGAAAACATTCATGCATTCTATAAACATATGTCTAATATAAATTTAAATTAGCTAAATTAGTGAAATTTTAATACAGGTGATTTAACTAAAAAAACAACACATCAATTCAATTAATGAATAACTTTAGATTTTACGCTATTAAAATAAATAAATATTGATTTAATTGCAAAAAAAAATTCCGATTACTATTGTACTCTATTTTGAGTTTTTTCTATTAAAATTGTTTATTCAGATTTTTTCAAATATAATCTTGCAACTTCTAATTTGTTAAAACTTAAAATTTTCCGTTGATCTCGCAAACATGTTTATTATAGTCATATATGATATGTATGACATTAATGATAAATATTATTATGCGTGTTAGATTATTTAATTAATACACTATTTAGTGAGTTGATACATTTGACTACACTAAGTGAACACCAATCATGCAATCATACGGCCCCTTAGACTTATGGTAAGAGTTAGTGGTTTTTTATTGAGAGTGGATTTTAACATGGTCGTATTACAAACCATAATCCTGTATATTGAAATTATCATTTTCTATGACGTGTGATTGTATAGAATATGTATGTAATTAGGTATAAATGCAATTTTTTTATTACTATTTCCAATTTGGGAATTGAAAGTATTGTTTGAATTATCAGATTCTTATGGATAAGAAACCCTTTGCTGATTTTAGGTTGAATTTTGATTTTTATACTCATTGGTTAATAAATTATTTTGGGAATTTATCTGACTAAACTTTGTGAATTTGAGTTGATGGAATTTCTCTCAGGTTAAATTGTAATGGAATATTTTTCTGTTGATTTAAGCACATGGATAGAGTTGAATTTTGGTTCACTCTAATTTTAAAAATCTAAATTCCTAGGAATTCAATTTCTGCAATTTTTGGTTGACAGGGTCTTGTGCTATTTTTTTCACAGTTAAAATTACGGCTTCAATCATGTGAAAATTGATTTTTGCAGTTCTTTTTGAATTTACAGAGTATTAAGTTGAGTTTCTTTATTGGCTTTTGATTGATCTTTGATTGGTTAATTGAAATTGTATAGAATTTTGAGATTTATTGATACTAGTGTTTTGTTAATGATCTTGCTTGGTAATTGAGTTTTGTTAACATTAAGGATTATATATACACACACTCAAAATGTCTAATCCTAATGCAAATGGTACTAATTATTTTTTATTTTATTTTTTTTGGGGAATATTTATAGCATTAAACACTGATTTGCATCAAGTTCATCCATTGAGTTGCTACATTGTAAATAATAATTATTTTTTTAGGGAAATATTTTGCGTTGGAAATAATAATTAAAAAATTGTAACAATTGTTCGCGACGGAGTGACGATGGATTTCACCGTCTTGAATATTGTTTTATTGGTGCATGAATTTAGCAACGAAAATGGTGTTCCATTGCTAATTTTGACCAATTCACCGAATCTACCTTGGTTGCAAAAATTGGATTTCGTTGCTAAATTATGTTATTCCGTTGCTAATTTTCACCAATTCACCAAATCTACCTTGGTTGCAAAAATTGGATTCCGTTGCTAAAAAAATAGCAACCGTCAATTTAACAACCATTGATTTCGTTGCTATTTTTTATTAGCAACAGAAAATTGACTTTTTTCGTTGCTAATTTCGTTTGTTAAATGGTTATTTTCTTGTAGTGTTCCATTTTTTTACTTAAGGGTCTTGCATGTTGGAGAGAGAATTGGAGGGAGTGGTGGACCAATTTTCATGGTGAAAATGTAGATTTTCTCTTCTCAAAGTCTCACCTTAAAAGATCAAACATCTTCTCTTTAATATTCCTCAAGAAACTCTTGTGCATGATGATCATTAAGAAGTTTTAGTAGGAATTTTTAAGAGGTAATGGTTCAAGACTTTTTTTCCAACTTTTCTTCTTCTTCATTCTCTTATTATGTGGTATTTTAATGGATGATGAATGCTGGAAATCAATACTTATAAGAATGAAATTATTGTTAAATAAGAAGGGAGTAGTAGAAAGAACAAAGGGAAAGAAATGCTTCAAGATTGAAGATTTAGTTTAGATTTTCGGCCAAGGTATGTGATTAGTGAATTTTATTTTCATGCATGTGTGTTAGTAAAAGAAGATAAGATATGGATTAATTGCTTGAAATTATGAGCATGGATAATGAAAATTAAATCTTAGTTTGCCTATATGAAAGAATGTATTGTAAGGACCTTTGAACTCATTTTTGTATTTTGTGGATATCTTGAGTTTTATAACTCTGATTTCGGTAAATCCAATTGGTACTTCCTCCTAAGATTTAGACCTAAAATTTTGTAGAAGGAACCCATAATTTATTCGGCCTTTAAGTTTCCTTAAAATTAGCTTGAAGTTCAATTTGAGCTGCTACCTAGTTGTTAGGATCATGTTGTTGTATTTTTGCTATAAATTTTCGTAGAGAAGTCACAATCTTTTGAGATAAAATTATGGTTAAAATAGATTCATAGGATCAAAATTTTTGTGAAGTAATGTTGTTTAAATTTTATACCTATTTTATTCTATAAATTTTCTAAGTGGTGATAAAAAACCAAATTGGATACAGTAAAGTACTGTCTAGAGAATAGGAACAAGTTATAGTAATTTAGGTGTATCTCTTGTTATAAATGTCGAAATTCTATGAGTTGAATTTCTAGTTAAACTAGACTTATATGTTTACAAGTTATATGAAGAAAGCATAGGTTAATTCTACATTTAAATATGTCAAAATATGACTTGAACCCGAAACTATTTGCAGCACTGTTTCCTAGAATAATCCTCAATATTTTTGTAATATCTTAAAATATAGAAATGATATTGGATCATATTTGTGGAAGATCAATTTGATCGAAAATGGCTTTTGGTAGGTCAAAAATAGCTTTAAAAATGAGCTTGAAATTATGTCTCTATGCAAAATTGTTGCAAGAATTTACTGTAATTTTTGTATGCATCTTTGGAATATCTTTAAGCATCTCTAATAAATTCAAGCATCTTTACAACATCATTTTGTCTATATGTAGAAATGATCTAAAGTATCTTAAGCACATTTATAATGGAAAAATAACACATTAAGAGAGATAAGTTCATGGAATATATATATATATATATATATATCACATTGTAAGCTATAAGCATGACTACTTACTGAAGCATACTTATGATAAAGGTATGTTATTATTCATCTCATTGATAAAACATAATCATGCTTATTTGTTATAGTTGTATGACATGTTTATAAGTTAAAACGTCAATATATATGTGTGTGTGTGTGTGTGTGACCACGGGGATATAAGTGCTCATGTACAAGTTGATCATAATGTTATACGAGGTTGAGAATACATGTTTATATACAAGGAATTATGTTTCTTTTTGATATCACATGATTTTATACATGTTTATACACACACACTAGAGATTGTGATATATGTATAGTAAGAGCACATATATGTTAGTTGAATTGAACATAAACGGTGATTGCCTACAATTAGAGTTCAATTATGGATAGATAGACGCCTATGGGGATAATTGAAACTGCCACCGTTTGGCCCAATTAGATCTAGAATATAGTTGATCCCGTTTGGATAATGATAGCCCCATTTGAATTGTTAGCCGATCCGTTTGGGTTTGCTTGACCGGTTTAGAGTATAGTTCGATTCCGTTTGGATCTACCGATTCAATATCTTTGGATATCCACCATTTTGATACTTAAGGGTATTTATCGTTCCCGTTATCCACTCTTAGAACTTAAGCAATCTATCTAATATGGTTACAATAATTGAGCTAAAAGTAAGTATGCTCCTATGTTAGTGATGAAGTATGTGAATTGTTCTAATTACAATTATGGTTGAAATTATAGTATTCGAATCATGAACATATATAATTGGATGTCATTTATGCCTTATATAGATAAAAATGAGACATTAAATATTATAAATATATCAATAAAATAAAGTACAAATTGTATTGTTTATTTCCAAGTTTTATATATATAGAGATGCTAGTTGAAGTGGTTGAATTGCAAATCGTATATATCGCTATAATATTATTTTTGGACATAGTGTGATTGCCATGGATATTTATATATGTATTTGTATGTGATTACATATCATGTGTTGTTTTGACGACCGTTGTGAGTGGTTGTTCATCATGTTTTGCCCCCACTAAATTTATAGCTTAGCACAAATTATTGTATCTGTGTAGGTTCCGTAGTCAAGACTTTTGCACAGGGACATTCCTTGCATCAGAAAAAACCAACACAAGATTGATAAGAGTTGATGTAGGAGCTTCCTGATAAATATTTTGTATTATTTTGAATTAATAGTTTTAAGTATGTAAAGATGTATCTCATTGGGGTTTGTTGAGTTGTATAAGCTCACTTTTGTAATGAAAATAGTAAATGTAAATCTGCATGATCTAAGGCAACTAACATACCATAAGAGATGCATACTAAGGTATAATATCAATTAAAACATACGAATGGGGATAACAATCCTTGAAATGCATATGAGATAAAGTACATGAATTTTGGTAACACCTAATTGATATGTCTATGTTGATGCATTAGTATGATCAAAGTATGCTTTATAGTATATCAATATAGTATAATTGATTATCAATGCTTGTCATAGTAATTTGGTTAGGTTAATAGAATTCAGGGTGTTACCAGACAGATTTGATAAAGCAGGCAAATGTCTCGTCCAATTGAACAACCTCGTGTTTCAGCCATTGACTGTAAAGGCTTAGCTATTTAAGGGCCTTTTAAAGATGGTCTTGTGATGTCTCTTAATGGCTTGGGCCTTGTTGTGGTTTTTTAGGGTATTATTGGTTATTTTTGCTTTGCATTGTGAAAATTTGGCTTTGCTCTGTTGCCAAATATATTATAGGCTGAGAGTATTTTTCTTTTTCGTACCATATATCTATTCATTCGAATGTACATGTCAATAACCTATTAAAAGAGAGAAAAAATTTTCAATTTTATAATATAAAAATTAACATTACACTAATTGAAAATTATGGATAAAATTGCATTTTTTTATCAAATATTAAGAATAAATTTGTGACTAACAGCAGAACGGTAGCATTTAGATGTGAATGCAAATAAATCTAAATAGTTGGATAAAAATAAAATAATATTAAACGTAGCGGTGCAAATGGCATATTGGAGAAATAATTGAATTATGATACCAAAGTCAACTAGAAATATAATAAAAAGAAATCGAATTCGATACTTTTTACAATCTTTTTTACCAATACCCACCACTAGAACAATTTCCAATGATTTGTGCCTATAATAATCGGTTATTTTTGCTTTGTATTGTGAAACTTTGGCTTTGCTCTATTTCCAAATATATTAAAGGCTTTATATATATATATATATATATATATATATATATATATATATATATATATATATATATATATATATATATATATATATATATATATATATATATATATATATATATATATATATATATATATAAAGCCTACGTAAACCATGAAAGACATGATTTTGATAGCTTGAACGAGTTCTATGCCACGCAAGTCACCATTTTTCATTAAAATATTTCAACAACTAAATTGTATTCATGGTAACCATTGTTCCGGTTACAAAGAGCAACTATTGTAAATTATAAGTGACGGAAAAGTTAGAGGTAAGCATGAACCTGTTAATCCATCCATGAGTAAAAAAAGTAATCAATCCATTAATATCAGTTTTTTAAAATTACTAACCATCAACTGATCCGTTACTTTCGGTTAATCAGTTCATCAATTTCGATTTTTCGGTTTGGTTAACCAATGTTTTTCGATTAACAATTAAAATTTATACCATAAAATTATATAAAAAATTAGACAAAGTTCAATTCAATTTCAAATGTATAAAGTAAATTAATATAAAAATTATGAAACAAATATAATTTACTAGCCAAAATTCATATTCTATAAATTAATAGCTAATATTATAAAAAAGATTTGATATTTATTGAAAATTAATATGTTTGATTCAAAGTCAAATAAAATTTTGAATAATATTAAATATTATAACATAAATTTTAAAATATAAAAAAATATAATTAAATGCTATTAAGTAAAATATAAATACCAGTATATGATAAAAAATAACATATATAAAAATTAATCGGATACTATATATAAATATTATTATATAATTAAATAAAATGACATAATATAAATTTAGTTTAAAATATTATATAAATTTTATAAGAGAATATAAAAAATTAAGGTATAAAAATAAAAATATAATTTAAATATATTTTAAAATATTATTTTATGTAAATTTTAGAGAGAAATAGAAAAAATTGAAGATATATATATATGAACCGGTTAATCATGGACTAACGGTTAATCGGTACTTAAAAATCTAAATCGTAACCATTAACAAAAAATGTAAAAATTAAAAAACGTAATCAAATATATCGAATCGGTTAACCGTAAAATCGATTCGATTTCGAATCAATTTTATGATTAACCGTATTTTCTTTTTTTTTTTTCTCACATCTAGGAAAAGCTGAGTTTAATAATTGTGAGTTGAATCAACCATAATTGTAGGTCTTGATTATCTCCCATGAACGTTTATTCTCTCTAATTTTCCTGCTAAAGTGCAAAGCTTCAATCTCTCAATTTGTAATATGTTGCAAAGATATAGAATCGACTTTAAAGTATATATAGATTGAGGAATTAAAAGAAAAAGAAATAATCAAATTCCATTCTATATAATCACATAACCATAAAGTCGAATCTTGTGCAATCCTAAACTAGGTAAACTAATTTTCTGAACTTCTAAAACACTATTTTCTAAAAGACGGAAAAATTGGAAGGGACACTAATTGGCTAATGCTTGCATCGTCTTAGCATTTGCTTGAATCATAGGGCATATATTTTGGGATATCCCCTAAGGTTGGACCATAATCACTTACAAAGATGAATGCAATTTTGACTAGACAAGTGCATCCAATCAAGTAATAAACGCAAGTAAATTGTGATTTTCTTGTATCGTGTCCATAGGAATCGTATAATTCAACTTATCTTAACACTTGTAAAGCGTCATTTGAGTAGCTGTGGAGTTATGAGAATTGTGATTACATAAAACAAACAATTAAAGAAATAAGGAACCAAATGCAAAGAAAAAACAGTCAACATATATGTTAGGAGGATAAACTATTGAAAAGGCTTGCAATGTATCTATTTTCCACTAGTTGTTTTATGAACAAGGATCATTAACAAAACGAGGAATTTTGGAGGAACTCAAACTATGGCCAAGCACCATCTATCAGTTATGTTATTTAAATTTATCCTAAATCATCTTGTAGAATATTCAAAATAAATAGTTTGAACATGAGGTGGGATGTGAAAATTAATTAATTTTTATTATATTCTAAACTGAACCACTACTTCGGTAATATTTAATCACAATAAATTAAACTTTTATAAAAAAAAAAAAATTGAAAAGCATTCAATTAATATCAATAGATGAATTATCGTAATTTTTTTTTATCTTGTTGATGAGATTCAAGATCCAATAGCTTTCTTTTTTGTGATTAGGGGAAAATAAGAGAAAGATGAGAGTAAGAAGGAAGAACCTTTTCTTCTCAAATTAGGCTTAGAAAGAGAGCAAAGATGTCATTTTGGGCTTCGGTTTTGAGGCGGTGCAAGGAAAAGGAGACAAGTGTCCCTCTATCTAGAGGTTAAGCTCATACTAAGTATTTGGTACTTTCGGAATTCTGCAGTTTGGAGAGAAAAAAAATTGCATTATTAGTGGAAGTAGTGCACATGGCAACATCAATGCTAAGGGATTAGCAAGAAGCTCGGGCTAATACTGGAAAAGTGAGTCCTCAATGGCTGAATCTTTTGCATGATGGCATATGGCTTCGTCATAGTGCTGACCATATGGTTACAAAAACTATAGTTGTAAGTTCAATAATTCTTAATATATGAAATAATTACATATATAATATTTAAATATTATCTAAATAAATATTTTGGAAAGTAAAATAAAATATACTTAATATGAAAAAATTATATAAATTTTAGAAATAACAATATATAAGATTCTAGTCTAAAAATATATATATGGATGATAGTAACTAATTAATTGTAATGGGTAAGAAAGGTTTTGTAGCACTTAAGGTTGACATGAGCAAATCATACAATCATGTGGAACGGATTTACTGGGCAAATGTCAAGAGAAAAATGGGTTTCCACTAGGGTTGGATCAATCTTATGATGATGTGTATCTCCTCTGTGAAATTTTTTGTGACCCATGGCAAGCATATCTCAGGGTCTATCATTCTTGGCAGAGGTCTTAGACAACCCCTTATCCCTATGCTTATTTATTATTTGTGCACAAGGGTTAACTTCTTTGCTCAATAGGATGGAAGGTTAAGGTTATATTTATGGGATCTCAGTTGCTAGAGGTGCTCCATCTGTATTCATCTTCTCTTTGTAGGCAACAATTATTTTTCTTCAAAGAAGATTAGGTAGAGGTTCATTCTATCAACAAAGCTTTCAAGATGTATGAGAATGCTTCAAGGTAGTGCATCAATTTTAATATATCGTCAATCATCTTTAGTAAAACTACCATTCATTCAGTTCAGCAATAGGTTAGAATCATTCTCAAGGTTCAAATAGACTTTGTAGACATGAGTTGTTATCTTAGAGATATTGTTAATCATGTAAATTACACAACTAATTCTTAGGGAGAAATTATAGGAGATTTGTATAGTATTTTCCTTGTATAGAATTCTTCCTAGAATAGGACTCTTCTCTGCTCTGTTTTCCTGTTATGTTTCTAGAGCGTTTGTATATATAATTTATCTCCATACGTGAGAAGAATTAAATCGAATCTATTAAAACCAAATACCTCTATTTACATGGTATCAGAGCTTGGTTCCTCAAACCCTTCATAATCCTTATTCCTTGAAATTTGTATTCGAAAAAAATGGAACAATAAAAAACTCTTGTTACAATAACAACAAGTAATACACCAATTATTATACAATAAGACAATTTTGCTTTTCCTACAAGTATCATTCTCGATGAAACTAATATTCATTATGGTCTTAACTTATGGAGATGTGCATTAGAACACATAACAAAGCTTGTTACCTCACCGGAGCAGCAGTAAAACTTGCATCTAAATACCCTAATTTTGGGACATAGATCATGGAAAATCAAAAGGTGAAAAGTTGGCTTATTGATACAATGAGTCCATCACTAATGCAACGTTTCATTGGTCTTTCTATAGCCAAAGAAGTATGGGAAGCTATTTCAAAGATATTTTATGACGAATCTGATGAGACTCATCTTTTTGAATTGAATCAAAAGTCCTTCTCTATCCGACAAGATGGTAGACCATTTGTCTACCTATTACAATAAAATGGTGGCTATTTTTTAAGAAATTGACCATAGGTTAACTTCTTAAGAAGAAACTGTTGAAGGGGTGATCGAATTGAATTCGACAATAGCTAGGATCTATTGCCTTGTCTGATACCCTCACATTAAATTCTATTTTAGATGTGCCATCTCTTGAAAATAATTTGTTGACGATTGGACAAATTGCTTCCACTCTTAATTGTGTTGTAACTTTTTGGCCTTCATTTAATATTTTTCAGGACATTCTGATAAAAAAGACGCTTGGTTATGGTGATAAACAAGGAAAATTGTACTACTTAGAGTTAACAAAAAATGGAGGACAAAAGTTTAGTCAAGCCTAATAGACAAGTAGTCATGAACATAATAGGAAAACTATCTGGTTATGGCATCAACGTTTGGGTCATCCTTCTTTTGGATATCTTAGGAAGCTACAATCTCATTTGTTTTCGAATTTAAGTATTTCGGATTTTCAATTTAATGTTTGTGAATTAGCTATGAGCCATTGTGTTTCGTATCTCCCTAGTTTAAATAAAATTTCTAAGCCATTTGCAGTTATATATCTGGATGTATAGGGACCTGCAAAAATTTCATTGTTATCTAAATCTAGATATTATGTTACATTTATTAATGATGCACACATATGATTTGGATATCATTACTTCATAACAAAAGTGATGTTTGTATAGCCTTTCAGGAATTTCATAAAATGGTGAGTACCTAATATCATAAACAAATTCAAGTTTGGAAAATGGATAATGCTATAGAATTTATGGATACTTCACTTGAACATTCATTGAGACAACATGGAATTCTTCATCAAACTTCTTACTCTTATACTTCACAACAAAATGGCTTAGCAGAGAGATAGAATAGACAGATACTGAAAGTAGTTCGTACTTTTCTCTTTGGAATAAACATGCCATGGTTTTATTAGGGTGAAACTGTCAAATCTATTGTCTATCTTATAAATTGCTCACCATCTTAAGTTTTAGATTTTCAAACTCCTCTGTAAAAAATGAAATCCTTACTTTCAATCCCTCATTTTCCAAACCTTGAACCTTGGGTATTTAGGTTCACTGTATATGTTCACATTATCAAGACTTAAAGATATGGTATGGATTACTAAGACACCTTTGCACCAGTAGCTAAGTTAGATACAATTCACATCTTTATTTCGATAGCAGCAAATTAGGGATGGCTTTTGAAATAATTTGATATTAAAAATGCCTTTCTCAATGGGAAGTTAGAGGAAGAGTTGTGCATGGAGCTACCGTTGGGTGTAAAATATGATTCTTCAAAAGAAGATAGAGTTTGCAAATTGAAAAAATCATTCTACGGCTTTAAGTAGTCACTAGAGCTTAGTTTGTGATGTTTTATATGGCAATATATTTTTTGGTTATACATAAAGTGGTGTAGATCATACCTTGTTTATGAAATATAAAGGAGGAAAAGTGACAATTAATTGTATATGTAAATGATATGGTTTTGAATGGAGATGATTATGAAGAAATAAGACTTTTACAAGATTATTTGGCTATTTGAAATGAAAGGCTTGGGAGAACTTAAATACTTTATGGGTATTGAAGTAGTAAAGACTGATCAAGGAATCACGCATTTCCAAAGAAAATATATACTAGATTTGTTGACTGAAACTAAAATGTTAACATGCAAACCAGCTGAAACTCATACAGAGATGAATCATAAGCTTGGAATTTTTCCTAAGCAAGCTCCAATCGACAAAGAACATTACCAACGGCTAGTAGGGAAGTTAATTTATTTATCTAATACTAGGTCAAATATAGCTTATGCAGTAAATGTAGTTAGCTAATTTATGCATCATCCAAGTGAAGAACACATAGATGTTGTATGTCGAATATTAAGATATTTAACATGCTACTTAGGAAAAGGCTTGTTCTTCTCAAAGAATAATATTTTTAATATCGAAGGATATACGGATGCAGATTGTGTAGGTGATCAAACAACCAAAAAATCCACATCTGGTTATTTCACTTTTGTGGAAGGAAATCTTGTAACTTGGAAAAGTAAAAAACAAAAGGTTGTTGCTAGGTCGAGTGCAGAAGCTGAGTTTAGAGGAATGGCTTTAGAATTTACGAATTACTCTGGATTAAATATGTTCTATGAGGTTTGGGAATTGAGAATGCATTCCCTATGAATCTTCATTGTGATAACAAAGCTTCCATTAAGATTGCGGAGAATCCTGTACAACATCATCTAACTAAACATGTTGAAGTCGATAGGTACTTTATCAAAGAGAAGCTAGATTAGAAGATTATACAATTTTCATTTGTAAAGTCTGAAGAACAACTTGTTGATGTTCTTACAAAAGCAATTTCAAAGGATGAGTTTCATGATGTGATTAGCAAGTTAGGTATGGTGCATGCCTAACTTGAGGGGGAGTGTGGACGTGAGTTGGTATCTTAGATATATTGTTAACCATGTAAATTACACAACTAATTTTTTGGGAGAAATTATAGGAGATTTATATAGTATTTTCCTAGTATAGAATTCTTCCTAGAATAGGACGCTTCTCTGCTCTATTTTTCTATTCTATTTTTGGAGCATTTGCATATATATTTTACCTCCATACATGAGAAGAATTAAATTAAATCTGTTAAAGCCAAATACCTCTATTTACAGACTCTGGCCAAGATTTTTATTTTGGAATGCCATTATGAGCAAGTAAAAATAGAAATATATTTTTTAGTTTTATCAAGGATAAGGTCTGAAAATATCTGCAAAGCTAGAATATAATGTTGTGCTAAATCCGCAAGTGCACGTTTAACCGATTAGTATTTAAGATATCATTCTCACGAGGAACAGATTGGTTATTGCACATTATAACTTGATCTCAATCTTATTTACAATGTTCAATAATTTTGTTATAAAACTAAACTATTAATATTGTACTAATACTGAGATATTAATTAAACATACTTTATTTATAATTAAAAAAAAGACAAATAAACTTAATGTTAGGAGTTAACAAATATGAAATTCTCTTAATTGAAATGCAACCTTTATAATGCAAGTCAAGTTGGATTAAAGTTCTAATTCACTCTCTCGATAGAATGCCTAAAACATACATATATAATTCTAACCCTTAACTCTCATCAATGAGTCAGTTAATCATAAACACATATTTTAAGAATAACAACCAACCTATAACAATCATCCTAACATTCTAATCTCTCGAGCAATGTTATGATAGTGAACTTTTATTAGCTTTAAGAGAGAATATATCTCTCGAACTATACTCTTACTTACAATAATCATACGTAAAATACTAATAGAAAATTCTGCAATAAAATACTACTTGTATTAATAAGAATAAACAAATATTAATAAAGTTATTCAAGTTCTTAAAATATCATTCAAACATTTACAAAGAAGAAGAAATAAATGAAAGATAATAAAAAGTGATCTCTTAACTCTTTTACTCCTTAAAAAGATCTTCTTCTTCTTTTATCATATCTTCTCTTCAAAATATAAGATTGTTCTAATTTTGTACAGAAAATACTAAAAAATTTTTCTCTAAAAAACTCTCATTTGTCTCCTAATCCACTCTTGTATTTATAATTTTCTTGTCAAGCAATGTGTCCCTTGAAACACCCTCCTAGAGGTACACAACCTTTGGTGGAAGACTATGCCTCTTAAAGTTCCCTTTGAAAATTAATTGCCCAAACACCTCTTGTGTCGTGCCCGCGGTATAACACTTTTTCTCAAATGGTTGACTTTTCTTCCTTCTTTAACTTTCCTTCTGCTTGCTTGCTAGGTCACACTTATAAAAGGATGTCACGCCCATGATATAGACTTAGCTTTATTCCTCAATTTTTTCCTTCTTCTCCTAGCTTTCTCCACTTTACTCCTAAACACACATAAAGCACACAAGAACATAAAAGATACCAAATTTCACATAAAAATAACTAAAATTGAGCACTTACTCAACAAACATACACACAATACACTAAATTAATATGAACTAAACTACTCACATCAATTTCCCACACTTAAACCTTTACTTATCCCTATGCAAAAACTTAAAATGTAAGAAACCAAAACACATTAACAAAAACATCATCATAGAGCTTACATACTTGATAAATATTTGGTGACAAATGAAACAACCTTCATTTCATAATCCATTAGTTTATATCAACAAATTCCTAGGTAATATCATGAATATTCAAGCTTTAATATCCATGTACACTTAACCAAAGAATCATGAGAATGTAAAGTACAAAAATATAAGCACCTTAAAAATCAAATTTCTTACAACATGTTCCAATCATGGCAAATGTCACATTACCTAGAGTCACAATCTCTCAAGCAAACACCTTTCCTTACATCTCTCAAATATTTAGTCGGCTAGTGTTTCACTCCATCCCCTAATATAACAATACATATCATAAGCTTGTAATGAGTAAAAATCTCCACTACTAGCAAAAAGTTAATGTATAAAATCAAAGGGTTTTAATATGGGTTGTAACTTAGTTTGAGTTAGGGTAGGAATAATTTTGGTTAAGTAGATCAAAATGTGGAAAAGAAAAGCAATTAATACATCACATGAGACTTACAACTAGGACATAGCATGATACATAAGATTTCTAACTTATTTTTCTTAAGTCCCCTTATTCAGGTCCACAACTTTACTAGTTTTTCTTTTATACTTCAATTTTTCCCTTTTTTTTTCTTTTTCTTTTCTTGATTTTTCTTCTCTTTTTTTTTATTTTTTGCTTGATGTTGCTTTCTTTTGTTATATTAGACTTATATGTAAAGGGACAAAAAATTAGTTTTATGCATACAACTAAAGCAAATTTATCTCAAATAATATAATAAAACTAATCTTCGCACAAAAAGGGTGCCAAAAGAAAAGTTTAACTTTCAAAAAGGATTTAAGGCTAAAAATATGCTTATCAAATAAGAAAAATGGCTAATGGCTCAAAATTAGCTACCTAAAGTTAACATGTTGATTTTTTAAGCAAGTTAAAATAACTAATTCTAATGCCCTTATCATTTTTTATGCATAACTTATACTAAATGTAGTCTTAAAACTTACTTACAATAAATTCTAGAGTATATGATATAAAAGGGTTATTTGACAAGACAAGAAAATTATATCATCAAAAAGCTCAAAAGCTCACAAGGTTAAAGTTCATAGAGACTCTGAGCAATACTTTATTAACTTAATCAAAGATACATGTATAAAGAAACATAACTTAAAAATAACCTATACCAAGATACTTTACCTAATCATATCCCTTTATAGGTGCACAAAATAAGTAATCCAATAATATTTCCCAAGAATTTTATTAACTAGACCAATTATCCCAAAATGCAAGAAATTTCATAAAAATATCCCCAAAGATCATCAAATATAAAGGCTACACAAATACACAAACTAACATACAATCTAAAAACACAAATATTAACAACAACCTAGCTTTCCCACACTTAAAGGACACAATGTCTTTATTATGTAAGAAACATGTAAAATCTAAAAAAAAATTCAACAAAGGGACACAACACAAAAACAAACACAACAAGAAATAAAACAAAGATTAAGGAGTAAAAGAGAATTTCCCCTTAAAAAGCTCCACTAGGAGAATCAAACAGAGAAGGGTTGAATTCTACATTCTGCTTGCAGAAAAAACTTGTCAACTTTTGAGTAATACTCTTTTGGCTCTTACTTAATTCCTTCATATAAGCCTCCATGATGTCCACCTTTACAATCAAGTTTTTATTGGCCTTATCCATTGTATCCAAATGATACATGACCTTCTACCATCCTTAGCAGCCAATTCTTCAGCGTTAACCTCTTTCTCATTGTTAGAATCTTTACTATCCTCATCCTCAGCAGCAGTGGTAGGTGATTTGCCTTTCCCTAAGTCAGACTTTTTATTTCGCTTCTCAAAAGGAAAGAAAATCGAAGGCCACCCTCCTCTCTTCAACAGCTGAGAATTTTTCAAAAATTTTACATCCAACATGGTTATTGTATCATTTTCATTAGGCTCAAAATTGGAGAATTGTCCCAAATAAACTAAAACTATCTCAGTTACCATATGTTCCATCCCTATAGACTTGGTTTTGGCAATAGATGCATTATATAATCCATCAAAGATAAATGAAATGGAATAGAAAGTTTCCTTACTTAGCACCAAGGACAATACAAATAAGTCTTTGTTCTGGACCTTGTTACCTTTAACTCTTCCAAACAAAGCATAGCATAAATAATTATGAAACAACAATAAAGCTTTATTTTTAATCAACCTATTAGTCGAGTTTTTAGTGTTAAAATGACTCAATCCATTCAATTTTTTCCAAGTATCAGAGGCCACAAGATGTTGAGGAACAAACTGTTGGCCATTTAATGGAAACCCAAACCATTCATGCACTTTATTAAAGCCAAATGTGTATTTGATACCATCATTCCTAAACTGCATCTGAATTTTTCTATTATCCACATATTATAAAGTGACAAAAAACTCTAATGCCCATTCCCTCCTAACAGGCAATTCTATATGTGCAAAATACTCCCATTTCATACATTTGAAAAATTTAACAATATCACTTTTAAGCCCTAAAGTCTCTAACAAACCAAAATTCAAATTTCACATGCCAACAATCTCTTTTTTAGAAAAGAATTTGAATTTCTTTCCTTCTTCTTTAGCAAAAATTGAAAAAAGGCATTCGAAAATGTGAGAGAAAAATGTAGTACCTTAATCTTGAGAAGAGGTTACAGCAGCTATCCATTTTCCCTTGTTACCCATAAACTTCAATTGAACCATAGTGAGTATAATAGCAAAGCATAAAATCTATTAGAGTAAAACCCAAAGGAAAACTGAAATATAGTAGAGAGAAAATAAAAGAAGAAAAAAATTGAAGATATTATAGAGAAAATAAGAGGTTAAAAGGAGCAAAGATGAAAAACTACAAAAAATAAAGATGAAAGGGTTCAAAAATCAATTTATAAGGGATTTGAAATAAATGCAATGGTTAGAAAAAAAAACCTAGAATTTCAAAATTTTCCTTTTGTTGCGTTCTCGACCATTGTCATGCTCACAACAGAGGGCAAACTATGAACACTTAGCACTATATCACGCTTGCGACAGAGGCTAACTCTATTTTCTCCTTGGATGGTCGTGCTCGTGATAGAGATAAAAAAAATGAAAAATGAAAAATTTTTGAAAAAAGAACAAAATGCACTAGGTTAATATACTTTAAATGAAGAAAACTTGTAGATCATACCCTAATTTGATTAACAACAAGAAAAACTAAGCACACAATATCAATATAAACAAATAAAAAATGGAAATAGAAAGATTATTTAAGTAAATTTCAGTCTACTTTATCAACCAACCCTAGAGAAATACATAAAACCTATTTACCAGGATAATTTCTTTCCAAGTAAAACTTACAACTCTAGCCATTGGCCTTAAACAACTCACCTTTATTATTTCTAAGTTCTAAATACCTATGATAAAAAACCTGTGTTACATCAAATGGTCCACTCCATCGAGATCTAAGTTTTTTGGGGAACAACTTCAATCTATAATTAAAAAGAAGTACATTGTCCCCTACTTGAAAAATTTTATGTCTAATATGTACGTGCATCATGGCATTTCTTAGTTCTTTCTTTATATATCCTTGTATTCTTATATGAACTAAGATGTAACTCATCTAATTCATTCAATTGTAAACATCTCTTAGAACCAACTTATTTTAAATCATAATTCAATGCTCTAATTGCCCAATAAGCCTTATGCTCAAACTTAATCAACAAATGACAAGCCTTTCCAAATACTAACCTATATGGAGATATGCCAATAGGAGTTTTGAATGCAGTACGATATGTCCAAAGAGTATCATCTAATTTATGTGCCCAATCCTTCCTTGAATTATAAATAGCCTTTTCAAGGATCAATTTTAACTCCCTATTAGATATCTCTACTTGATCACTTGTTTATAGGTGATAGGGTGTAGCTAATCTATGATGTAGCCATAGTTATGCAATAATGATGCAAAAGAATGGTTAATAAAATGCGTACCTTCATCACTTACAATGACCCTAAACACTTCAAATCTAGAGAAAAGCTTTTTCAAAAACTTGACAACCACATTTGAATCATTAGTTAGTGCTTTCATTGCTTTCACCCACTTGGACTCATGGTCCACTCCAACCAAAATATATTTTTTCTCAAATACGGTAAAGAAAGGACCCATGAAGTTAATTCCCTATACGTCAAATATCTTTACCTCCAAAATGTTTATCAATGGCTTCTCATCTTTTTTTCCAATATTGCCAACCTTTTGGCATCAATCACATTGAGCAACAAAACTTCTAGTGTCTTGAAATAATGTAGGCCAATAAAATACACACTTAAGAACACAAGTTGTTGTCTTAGTGCTCCAATTGTAACTTGAATACAAAGCTGAATGATAATGGATTAAAATATTTAAGTAAACTTCCTCACCTATATAGCAATTAATAACTTTATCTCCACAGATTTTAAACAAGTAAGGTTCCTCTTAAAGGTAATACTTAACATAAAAAAAAACTTCTTTCTTTGTTGATATGACATATCATAAGGTAAAATTCCTGCAGTAATAAAGTTAAGGAAATCTACATACCAAGGAATACTTAAACCCCTAACTAACATTAAAACTTCATTAGGAAAGTCCTCATTTATTTCATCCAAATCCCCATAGGTCCTTGATCATTTTCTAATCTTGATAAATGACCAATGAATAAGATGAGGCTTGGCATATTTTTTAGCAAACAAGTATCTAAATGTTGTATGATCAGTATATATAATAACTTTAGACTCCAATAAGTAATATCTAAATTTATCACATGCAAAAACAACATATAACATCTCTTTTTCTATGGTGGTATAATTCAATTGAGGACCCGACAATGTATGACTAGCATAGTGTAAGGATCCAAAATAGGTCCTAGTAGAATTCAAGGATATTAATATGTTATTAAAGCCTAATTAAGCTTAATTAGATGAATTATTATAAGTTAAGACCTAATGGATGGATGGTCTTAAGTGATAGAGGAGTAGAGAGACAATTGAAAAGAAATTAATGCTAAGTGTTTAATTGAGATAAAATTATACGTTAGTGTATTGAAGGATAAATTAGTTATTTATCTATGAGTGCAATTGAAATAAAAATTTTATTTCAAAGGTCAATTATAATGCAAGAAAAGTCAATTAGGGTACAATTGTAACATAAGAAAAATCAAATGGAGTGTAATTGAAAGGTTGACTGGTCAATTTTGACATAATTAAAAATATAAGGCCAAATGTAATAATATAATATTTATTTTGGGTCCAATTAAAAGAGGATATAAATTTAGAGGTCAATGTTAAAATAATGATTAAATGGGTGTTAATTTCATAAGAAAAAGAATATTTGGGGTTGAATTAAAAGAAATCAAAAAGGGGAGAGATCAATATGTTACATGCAAATTTTAAAAGGACTTTAAGGGAATTATTCCTCCACTATAAGAAGCTGAAAATGGGAGTGGATAGTGAGAGGGACGGCATTCAAAGGATGAAATTGAAAGATTTATTTTCTTCTTCTTTCACCTTTATTTCTTAATTATGTTAAATCTCCCTAAGAATTCTTAAAGAAATTCAAAGACTTTAGAAGAAACCAGGTTTGGGATTTCTATTTCCTAATTCTTTTTATGCATGTGTGTGGATATCATTATTTATTCTTGTATTACTTAATTTTAATGGTAATTGATTAGTTTGTTTTGGGTTAATAAGAGAATTAAATAGGAAAAATCATTTTTTTTAATGTTGAGGAAAAACTGGTTGTGGTTCTTGTGCACCAAGCTACTTCTTTTACCTATATCTGGAGTTGTAGACCTCGGATTGAGGTGATTCAAAAATTTAGATAAAATAGATTCAGTTATATACAATTCATTAGAAGGAGTTGTGGCTTGATTATGTTGTTAAGGAATTTATAAAATTCTTACAAATGAATTGTTTGAGTGTGTAGGCAGTTTTGATTAGTTTCCAATATTTTGACCATAACTCCTTGTATTTAAGCCATAATTGGGTGAGGTTTGATTCTGTGTAAACTAGAGCAATAGGGAAACAAGTTTTTAGAAGGAATACACTTTTGAATCATCTTATAAATATCTTTAAAATTATCTTGAATGTCATAGACACTATTAGTTATAGTCAAAGAACATATTTTAGTATTTTGAGCATAAGATTTGGTAGAGGAGTTAAATTGTTATGGTGTAAAATTATAGTTAAACTAGACAGTTATAGATACAACGTTCATGAAGAAAGGTTTGTACAACTCTGCATGTATATTTTTCTATGACTTTTCTAATTGGTGACAGAAACTGTTTTGGTATTATGAATAGCTTATGATTTTTCTTGCATATCTTGAGTTATAGATGTGATATTAAAGTTATTTTTAATGTATAGGATTGGATTTCTCGTACATGCATGTGATTAATTGGATTAGGGACATGATTTAAAATTATGGTAGTTGTATAAATGAATAGAGAAAAAAAATTTAATAAGTTTTATTGAAATGAAAGAAAAGAGAGAGAGAGATGAAAACCATATGAGTTAGTAGTTGTACTTTTAGCATAATTTGAGTTAGAAAACTCTATTTGAGAATATTCCAATTTCTTAAGTTCAATAAGATATATTTCTACAAAATTGTAGAAGGAATTAGGAGCTAATTATGCTTATAATTCATCCTAATATTTAATTGAAAATTTAATAGAGCTGTTGAATTCGGTTCTGGAACAGATTGTAGAAAATATGATATATCTCCTTGAATAGTGAACGAAATACTATGAGGTTAAATTCTAGGAAAAATAGACTTCTAAACCTATACTTTTCATGAAGAAAGTAAAGCCTAATTCTTTCATTAAATTTGTCTAATTTTAGCTTATTTTCGGACCTATATACAGCACTATCAATAGAAATAGTATTTTATAAAGTGTAAATATCTTGAGTTCTGGAAGTGCTATTGAAATGATATTTGATGTTATAGAAACTGAAAACATAGGGGATCATGTTTGTAAAAGGACATTTTTGCTAAAAATGATGTTTTCGAGATCACAAGTGGCCTATATTTTGGATTTGAAACTCTGCCACTGTGTAAAATTCTAAAGGCAAAATTTTTAATATTTAGTGTTAAATATTGTTATGTTAAATCTATGTATACATGAAAATACACTGATTTACAAATAGCATGTAAAATATTTGATTGAAGTGTTATGTATATACATGTTCAAAAATATATAAATGGCTGGTTATGTGAAATTATGGTTGTATATATATATATATATATATATATATATATATATTTAATCAAATGATAGTGTATATTTTTATACAATTATTCAACTGTGAAATTGATAATGAAATGTTAAAGCATGATAAATGAAATTTATATAAATAATGTGTTTAAGAATATATGATGGTATTGTATAGTTAAATAAAACATGTCATATAACAAATATATGAACTATTATACTTATTATTTAGTTGAGATAACATGTACATGCTTATATATTTTATAAATATGAATTTTTATGTTTAAGCATGAGAGAGCAATGAGGTATATTCATGTATAAATACTTGAATGTCATATAAGATTGTATGTGAAAAAGTTACATGCTGTAAAGCAAGTTTCAAGTATTGTAAGGTATTAAACACAAGGTATATATATATATATATATATATATATATATATATATATATATATATATATATATATAGACACACACACATGTATGTATGTAAGATACCTAGACGTATATAATGATGAAAAAGTAAAGCATGGAATAAAGATGTTTAATCATGAGTATGATATAGTGTTATAGAAAGTAATTTCTACAAATGTATATGATTATCTTTATCCTGCTCATAGCCTTGAATAGATTTATAATACTATGTATATATATGCATGATTAAAAAGGGATCATTTCTTGAACTAATTTCAAGTAAAAAATAGCAATACTCAATAATGTGTATGATCACATGTCTAAATAAAGTATTACATGAACATGGATATGATTACCTTGGACATCATTATACATGGGTTTTCACATACACATATGTATATGATTGAACAAAGTAAAACAAAGTTTGGAAAATAAAGTAAAGAGATATATTTGCCTGCTTATAGAGTTCAATTGTGGATAGATAGGCGCCTATAGGGATGTTGCAACTACCACCGTTGATCCTGTTTGGATAATGAACAGCCCTGTTTGGGTTGTTAGCCGACCCTATTTGGGTTCGGTTGACCGATCTATAGTACAGTTGACCCCATTTTGGTCTATAGTTTTGATATCTTTTGATATCTACCATTTTGATACCTTCGAGTATCCACTGTTCCCGTTATCCACCTTTAAAAGTTAAGCAGGCCAAAATAAAGTATGAATACATTATAGTTATTACAATATGATGATTAAAATATGGTATATGGAATACAAGATAAATATATGGGGCTACATTATAAAGATGAGTACTTGTGAAATTAGAATCACTTAGTCATGTTAGACTAAGAAGTCATGCATATGAACTTGTTTGATATTAATATGGTATCAATATTTTAATTGATGAATACATGATCTTTATAGACACAAGCTTCTTATAAGATTATATATATATATATGTTATCTTCATAAGTAACAATGT
The DNA here is from genome assembly GCA_037975025.1 of Excoecaria agallocha. NCBI lineage: Eukaryota > Viridiplantae > Streptophyta > Magnoliopsida > Malpighiales > Euphorbiaceae > Excoecaria > Excoecaria agallocha. The sequence continues at coordinate 68,427 of JBBPFJ010000452.1, forward strand.
ATAGCATGTGGAAAAGCGTGAATGTGAAGTGAAAGAGCATTATGTTGTCTTATGTAAGAAATCCTTGTGATGGATTTAATATTTTTCCTACATTTAGGAATGCATGATACATGAAATTGTACTTATAAAATGTGTTGTTTTGCTAAAGTACTAATATGTAAAGTTATATCACCATAAATACATGATAATTATTAAGTATTGAGTAACTGAGATAAAAGGAAGGTATGACTCACTATACGGTAATAATTAGTGAACTATAAACTCATAAATTGTGAATTTGATTTATTTGGAGATCGAAATGTAAGAGATATGTATAAGCATGTATGTTAGTGATGTCTTTTAACTATTGTATAGTCTTGTATGATTTTCTTATAATTACTCATTTAATTGTTTCTATTGGGAAATGATATGCAATATCTTATATGTAACAGTAAATCACTTATGAACTTGTGAGTGGTGAACTTTATATGATTTAGATTTGAGATGGAAGCAAGATAATAATTCAACACATGAGTAATCTGATAAATAATCAAGAAAGATTGGTAAGTCAAGTTATTAGACAAGAATAACATACAGGAATCCAAAGTAAACTTGATGTGTAAGACTTTAAGTGTTAAATGAATATTAATAAGAGTAAGACCAATAAGCAGTTGAAATATTATTAGGCAATTTGTAATGGTTATAAAGATAACATGTATAATATAGTACCTAAAATAAAAATATTGTGAACACATTTTAAATGATTGGTTCATGTGCTTAAGGATATAATTGTATGTATTTGCATTTTGACGACCTTTAAAAGAGGTCGTCCTCATGTTTTATATTCCCCACTAAGCTTTATATCTTAGCACAAGTGTTTCATCCGTGTAGGTTTTTGAGGTGATATCTGCTGCAGGATGGCCAACTCAAGTCATCGAAAGAGACTATTATAGACTTTTATTTTGGGTTCTTTGTATATAGTTAAGTTTTTGTGGTATTAGAGATATTGTATGTAAAGATGTTAATCAATTGTTGTATTTTGTATAGACTTTAATGTATATTGTAAAGTTTTAATCGTATAGCACTCGTATGTATTAAGTTTGAATATATGTTCTCTGTATAGTTCGTTTATGTTTAATTTGCACTGTTAAACTTGTGTAATGAGAAGAATAAAGTGATATGTATAGGTTAAAGGATAAGGGTGCTACACATATTATATCATATGTAAATGCTTTTCTTTATGCTGACTTAAAATACAACCAACAGCTAGGTCACTGGCATCACACATGATCTCAAAAGGAAGACTCCAATCGGGTGAAGTAATTATGGGTGCACTCATAAGAGCCTTCTTCAAACTCTCAAAAGCTTCTATACATGCAGTAGAAAAACTAAAAGGCACATCCTTAACCAAAAGATTAATTAAAGGTTTAGCAATCAAAGATAAATCTTAAATGAACCTTCTATAAAAACCAACATGTCCGAAGAATGACCTCACATCTTTGAGTGTAGTAGGTAGAGGAAACTTCTTTATCAATTCAGTCTTGGCCCTATCTACTTCAATACCTTTTCTTGAAATCTTATAGTCTAACACCATTCCCTCTTTGACCATAAAATGATACTTTTTCCAATTAAGCACCAAGTTGAACTTCTCACATCTAGCCAAGACTCTATCCAAGTTATGCAAGCTCAATTCAAATGAATCACCGTAAATAGAAAAATCATACATAAATACCTTTATGATTTTTTCTATCATATCCCCAAAAATAGCAGCCATACACCTTTGAAAAGTGGTTGGTGCATTATATAACTCAAAGGGCATCCTTTTATATACAAATATTCCATAAACGCAAGTGAATGTTATTTTCTCTTGGTCACTAGGATAGATAAAAATTTGAAAATAACTAAAAAACCATCTAGAAAATAATAGTGAGAATGGCAAGCAATTCTCTCTAGCATTTGATCTATAAATGGTAAAGAAAAATAATCATTTCTAGTTGCTGCATTTAATTTCCTATAGTCAATGTACACTCTCCCCCGTGGTAGTTCTTATATGAATTAAATCACCAAACTCATTTATAACTACAATCATGCCCCCTTTCTTTGGAACACATTATATAGTACTTATCCATACACTATCCGAAATTGGATAAATTATGCTAGCATCAAGAATTTTTATTACTTCTTTCTTAACTACTTTCTTTATGTTTAGATTTAGTCTCCTTTGCCTATCAGCCTTAGGTTGATATCCATCCTCCATATGGATTCTATGCATAAATACATTAGGGCTAATGCCCCTCAAATCAGAAATTTGCCAACCTATGCTTTTAATTCTTTTTATAACAACTTGTAACAGCAAATTCTATTACATTCTAGTAACCTTGCTAGAAACTGTAATGGGTAAAGTGTTATTAGCATTGATAAATGCATACCTCAAATGGCCAGGCAACTCTTTTAACTCGACAACTGGTGGACTTACAATGGATGGCGGGAGTGGCTCCTCACTTCTATGCAAAAGCTCAGACCTATGATCATCTTGCTCCACCTCCTTTTGAGCTTCCTCTTCAATGCTAGCTTCTTCTTGATCTTTAGTGTCTAAAACATCCAATACACATGCATTAATAAGATCAATGTTCATGCATACATTTTCATCTATAGGGTATTTTAGTGTCTTATCCATATGGTATTCAACACTATCTTCCCCTACTCTCAAAATTAGCTTCCTTTTTGAAACATCAACCGGTGCCCTACCAGTGTTCATGAAAGTTCTACCCAAATTCAACTAGCAATATAAATTTATCCACTTTCACAAACACATATTTAATTATGCTATATGGTTTCTGTAATGCTCGATAACCGAACATTGATTCGAGTACCAGTATCACATTACACTACGGTGATCCATAAATTATTATTAAATTTGCAAAAATTTGGACAGTATAACGGCTGAAATTCAAATTCTACTTTCTTGCAATTTTTACAAAAGCACTCCTAAATAATCACACACATCCAATCCAACCTCCAACAATATAGAAAAACTCCTCAAGATCAGCTATTACGGTATAATAGTTGCTACCATAATTGTACATGTATAAACATAAAGCATAAATTCTTCATTTAATCTCATCAAAACTCTTTTATAGTGTGAGATATATACAAATTCAGTCCATATATATATATATATAGTCATGAACACTACTCATGTCTATACTACTCGGTATCATACTTATATACATGCCAACAAAGAAAAATACAAAATGCTGGATTTTTTTTTTCACTAATTTCTTTCCAATTCAAAGCTCAATCTCTATGCCCTGCGTGCAACACAAAACCACACGCTGAGTACTAAAGTACTTAGTGGTGAACATAAAATATTAAACCCTAGAATTTCACTGCGATTTGTTTTCACTACAAAAAAAATGCATTTTACCGATGGAATTTAGCATTTTACCGATGGAAAATGACCTTACAAATGGTTTTTTATTATTTTCCCGTCAAAATGAATATATCCCTAAAACATGTGCAAGTACCAATTTACCGACGGAAATTTTTACCAGTAATATTACCAACAGATTTGATTGACGGATTTATTAAAAAATTCCATCAGCTATTTTGTCGCATTAACCATCTACAGACGGAATATTGCATCGGTAACTCGTTGGTAAATTTAATAAAATTTAATAAATAGAAATTTTAAATTATTTAGCATAAACAGCGATGGATTGTTTTCGTCAGTAATTTTATCGGAAAATATTTAATCTTAATATTAAATTTGTTAATATATAAGTGACGGATATTTCCGTCGATAACATAAAATTTTCCTTTTTAAGTTTTTATAATTTTTTTCAAAAATTATATATTTTCTGTTTTCATTCAAATATATATACATCTAAAAATATAGTAAATACTGTCATTTCATAGATCAAAAAAGAAAAGTTGCAAAATATTCTAATGTTTTCCAAATGTATAGTAGACACAAAATCAAATTTACGAGTAATAAAACTAAAAAACTACATAATTACATGCAAAATAGAACCTTTTGTGTTTAATAGAACTAAAATTCCTACACCTCATCTAAAAAGTCTTGCCTCTTCTTTTGGAAATCCACAAACTACTGGAGTTAAATGAAGAGAAGACAAGATATTAAATTGCAAAACAAATGCAAGCATAGTAAGAAACTTTTAAATAAAACATAAAACATGTGTAGGAATTGTTAACATAAACTCTCTTCAAAATTACCAAATGGAAACAAACTAATATTCATGCAAAATCAAGATCATAAGGCTCAACAACAATCGCAGCTCATAAATGATTCCATCATTTTTTTCCTAAAAATAGCAGTTTCTATCATTCTTCGACTCAGAAACTCAAAATAAGATCTAGCCTAAGAATAATAAAATGCATACCAGCAATAGAATTACCACAAATACTGAATTAATTATAAAATCTAGTCTAAGAACATTAAAAGAAAAAGATATATAAAGAAACCAATGTCCAGTAAAATCAAAGAGTAAAAAAGAAGAAAAAGAAACAGTTCACTTATTATAAAGGATGAACAATAGCCGCAAAATCCACAAAGAATTCCATAGAGAGAATCAAAGTAAAAAAAAAAATTAAGTCAATGTATTCCTACGTATATTAAGAGCGTGTTTGGCATTGCTTTTGAAAGGATAAAAAGCTGATTATTGGATAAAAAATTGATTATGAGATAAAAATATGTGTTTGGTAAATACTGATTTTTGAAAAATCAATTTTGTAAAAAGTGAAAAAACCTCATATTGAAAAAAGCTAGAAATTGAAGCTTTTCAGAAAAGCTGAATTTTAGCTTTTAAGGGTAGCTATTTTAAAATTTCTTTTTGACAAAAATACCCTTTATTTTATTTTATAATGACAATTATACCTAATATAAAAAAGAAATAATATAAAGGATATTTACTGTTGAGTCAAGATAAATAAAAAAAATTATAAAATAATAATTTAAACATTTATTGTAAAAATTTATTTTTAATCATATAATTTACCAAACAGCTTTTAAATTTATAAGTCATTTTGAATTTTATTTACCAAACAATTATCTACTTTTTGGGATATAACTTTTTGAAATATAACTTTTATCAATTGAAAAAGCTATTTTTATAAGTTTTGCCAAACTGGCCCTAAGCATGTCTCACAATTGCTAAAATTAGCTTACAAATAGAAAAATAACAAAGAAGCTATGCAGTCTAAAGAACTCCTTACCAGGTCAGAGATGGTAATAAGCCCAGAACAGAGATGGTAATAAGCCCAGAATAAGAATCAGAAAAGTGAGCAGCGCGTTTGTTTGGTATTGTAACCCAACAAAAAATGGCATTAATTAGGTGACTAACCCAACAAAGCGTTACTGATAAACCCCAAAACCAATCAAAACTAAACAATTAAAAAATGTTGAGGCCAAACCATAAAAAGTTGCTTAATGCCCCAAAATAAAACCAATTATTAAAACAAAAGCTAGCAGAATGTTAATTCAATCAATTGAAGATATTAGAACAAAGATGAACAATGACTGTAGATTTTATCAAAATATAATCAATAATGAAAGTGCAGCAATCAGTTGAGCTATCACTAAGAATTTATCCATTAAATTTGAGCAAAGTCTGTGAGCAAAAATATACTTAAATTAGTTACATATAGCTAATTTAAATTTGTCCATTAAATTTGAAAATAATTGCTACTAAATTCTATATTCTATCCTTTGTCTTTTAATAAATGACCCATAAACCCAAGCAATGATCCCATTGGTTAAGTCTAGCTAAATACTGGTATAAAACCCATCACCACAGCTCTATCAACCTGTCATCCTTTCAAGCAGTCTATAGCCTAGAACCGACTCTTTCTACTGCTCCTCAAGGGCCTGTTAATGTTGCAGCAGTTGAAGATATGATTCAACCAAGAAAACATTGGATGCCTACCTCAAGAACCACCTCCCTGTCTTGCAAAACAGAATGAAAAAAACAGGCTGATAAAAAAGAGGTCGAGAGGGAATTTCAAGTGGTTAATTGGGGACAAGAATGTTCTAAATGAGGGGATATTGTCACATATAAATATGGGGGAAACATTAGTTAATTCTGTTATGAATAGGAAACAGACAAAATTAGTTACACAACTGTCCATGTAAAGTTGGCATGGACTATTCTCTCATTCCTCTGCTGCTCACAGCCTTTTAGCTTTATTATGTCCTTTGTCTTTTAACTATATGTAACTAATTCAAGTATATTTTTTACATTAAGAACAATTTAATTTAAATTTCATAATATAAAAAATTAAAATTTCCAAATTTAATGGACAAATTCTATCAGCTACGGTAATTGAAATTTAAATTTCCAATAACCATAATTGCCACAGTAATTTTTAAGTTGAAAACATGCTTTTAATCCAGTTTTGGCATCTACTGGTTAATCAGAGTTAGGTCATACTCACCTTGACCTTTTGTTTCGAAACAGATCGAGGAAAATATCATCGATAAATCCAATCTTGTATTCGGATTTTACCTGAAAATTCTTTCATTGGTTAAAACGGAAGGAAAGATTTCTAGGCAGAAGAAATATAATTGGATTTATACAAGTATGAGCATACATAAAAGAGCAAATGGCCATATTGGAATTCAGATATCAAAAATCAATTCTAAGCACAAGAAATAATAACTGTCACTAATGTAAATACAATCTCAAATGTGCCCCATAGGTAAAGGATCAAAATTTTTAAAATTAGGATGTTAAAAAGCCTATAAAATTTGAAATTATTTGGTTATTTAACCAAACCAACATTCTGCAACTGTAAAACTTGTGCGTAGCGAGCATTGGACTAATTTTATAAAATAATTGATGGAATAATCTACTGAAATTTTCCCCAATTTTTGAACTGATAAAATAGAAGTAAGAAATATAAAATTGTGTTCCTTTGACCCGATGAACTGGCATACATTTCAGACATCCATCACGCAAAAACAAATTTAATAAGGTAAACTTAAGCTTGTTAAAGCCTGAAAAGTCATATTCTTCCAATAAAAAAATCAATATAAAAGAATAAATAATCCATACCTAATATCATCCTTGAAATTTCAAAGCTGTGTAAATGAAAATTAAAAAAATATATATATAGAGTATCAATTATATAAAATTGAAATAAAAATAGAATACCTGGTAATTCCATTATCAGGATTATGGCTAATAACAATAGCATAATCACCAGAAAATCTAGCAAAAGCCCCTCTATCACAAGTTAAGAAAAACGACCTTAGATGGAAATTCATTCTCTAAAAATCATCATAGTGGTTATAAGTAAGAGAGTTAGCGAGAGCAACATCTTTCTGAAAGTTAATAGAAAATTTATTATCAAAGCATAGTTTGAGAGATCGCATGTCGAGATAGTTGTTATAGGTTGGTTTTTATTCTCTGAATGTGTGTTTATGTAATTCTTGTCTAAATGCGAGAGCTGCGATTTAGAACCATAAATGCATGTTTAAGGCATAATCTAGTCTAGATACGAGAGCTGTGACATAGAACATTATTCCAACTTGGCTTACATGATAAAGATTGAATTATAAATAAGAGAAAACTATCAAATTCCATATTTATGTATATGTTATATTCATCATACTCATAAGTCTTCTCTGATCATCATTAAAGTAGAATAATATTTAATTTAGTATAGTGTAGTGTTAATAATAGTTTTAACTTGCAAATTAATGAGCATTGTAACCAAAATTAAAATCAAGTTTTAATAGTGTACAATGTTAATCAACATTCATCGTGGGATCGATATCTGAAGTACTATAATTAGTACACCATATACTTGCAATATTTAAAGCTTTTAGAAAAAGCATATCACCACCAGTAATGAGTCTTCAAGTTTTGGTATATTTTAATATTTTCTGGATGCATTGTGTAGCTGCTGCTATATGCCTCTATTAAAATTTTTTTCTTTAACTCTTCATCAACCGGCACACACAATCTTCCTCTAAAGTACAAACTATCATTTGGTGCTAAAGTGAACTCAGTGTTCCTGCTCTCACTAATAGCCATTATAACCTTAACCAACTTCTCATCATGTATTTGGGTGGCTTTTACTTTTTGTAACAAGTCTGGCTTGAGCTATAATTCAACTAAAAGTGCTCCATCTACCATCAGGGATAGTCTCACATTCATGGCTTTTAAAGCTGCCATATGCTTTCTCCTGAGCGCATTAGCTACCATATTGGCTTTACTCGGATGGTAATCAACATAATAGTCATAGTCTTTAATCAATTTCAGGTAATTTTTCTGCCTTAAATTAAGTTCCTTTTATGTCGGCATATATTTTAAACTTTTGTGGTCAGTGAAGATAAAACATTTGTCATCATATAGATAATGCCTCCAAATTTTTAAAGTAAATACAATCGTTGCTAGCTCCAAATCATAGGTGGGATAAATCCTCTCTTATGTCTTCAACTATCTGAAAGCATAAGCAACTACCTTACCTTCCTGCATCAGATATAGCCTAGCCTATTTCTAGAGGTATCATTGTAAATCATAAAATCTTTTTCTAACACTTGTTGGGTCAAAATAGAAGCTTATGCCCATATCTTTTGTAACTACTCAAAATTCTTTTAACACTTCTCTGACCATATAAATATAGTATTCTTCTAAAGTAATCGAGTCAGGCGAGGAGCAATGGTGGAGAACCCCTTCACAAACATTCTGTAATAACCAGCCAGACCCAAAAAATTTCTAATTTTTATTAAATTTCCAGGAGTATTCCACTTTAATATTATCTGTACCTTTTTGGAATCCACTCATAACCCTTATGCAGACACTATATATCCCAAGAAAGTAACTTTTTAAAGCCAAAACTCACATTGACTAAGCTTTGCATACAGCTACCTATCTCTCAGAATCTAAAGTATTATCCTAAGAAGGCTGTCATGTTCTTCATGAGTCTTAGAATACATCAGAATATCATCTATGAAGATCCCACAAACTGATCCACATATGGGTAAAAAATTCGATTCATGAGATTCATAAAAGCTGCTGGTGCATTTATCAATCCAAATGGCATCACTAGAAACTCATAGTATCCATTTCTAGTATAAAAAGCTATCTTTTGCACATCAACCTCCCTAAACCCCCAACTGGTAGTATCCCGATCGCAAATCAATCTTGGAGAACATCCTTGCACCTTTTAGTTGGTCAAACAGGTCATCAATGTGAGGCAGTGAATATTTATTCTTTATAGTGACCTTGTTCAACTGATTGTAATCAATGTATAACTGCAGGAATCCATTCTTCTTCTTTACGAACAGTATTAGTACACCCCAAGATAATACATTGGATCTAATAAATTCTTTCTCTAATAGCTCATGTAACTAAACCTTCTTTTAACTTAGTGGGTGCCATTATGTACCAAGCTATGGAAATAAATGTAGTACCAGGCATCATCTCAATAGAGAATTTCACCTCTCTATTAGGTGGCAAACCAAGCAACTCATCTGGAAAAATATTTGAGAAACCACAAATTGTAGGAATGTCACTAATACACGGTCTGACCTTTCCAATTTCAATCATAATGGCCAAAAATGCTGCAATAGTTAAAATTACACGCTGAACACTCTTTTCTCATCAACCAACATGCTGCAATAGTTGAAATCACATTTGTCAAAAAATATTATTGTTCCCTAACTACTGTTATTTCTATCCCATCCCGGGTCATCAAAGTGATCCATTTTAATCGATAGTCTACTATAGTCTGGCAAGCATAGAGTCAATCCATACTTAGAATGATATCAAATTCTCGAAAATGAAGGGCTATCAAATCAACAATAACACATACTACCAAACATTGATAGGGCAGTCCTGGTATACTATATCAACTATTATACTATGCCCTAAAGGATTGCTCACTAGTAAATTCTAGTCTATTGTGCCTTATTCAAACTCTTTTTTTCCTTTATTGGCATGTATATGTACTTAATCCAATCACTTAACCCCTTATTACCTCCACTCTACTACTATCTTTCTACAGATACATCTACCTCACTTCCATATACTTACTATATTCCATGTCAGTTTCCTTTCAATTAGGGCATATGCATAAAACTTATTATTAATCATAAATGATCACATGATGTTAGTACAATGAATGTATGATATTTTATATATAATGTATTATACAAATGAGAATTTCATGTAATGGCAATGCATATTAACCCATCCCCATGCATAAAATATTCAATGATTGCCCCTCTATCAATCATAACTTATAGGTACGTAATGTACCACAACCTTCTTCCTACGTTCATATACTCTAAACCTCATAATTCTTGAACAACTTAATTTCTTATCTTTTATTTTCTATTCAACTTTGCCCGGATCATTCATTCTTATAACTAAACAAAGATGTCCACAATAAGCAACCCACATTTGATTCTTTATAAGCAATATCACATATTTTTCAAATATTTTATTGGCTAGAATCGTCTAAACTTTGACTCTGATACCACTAAATGTAATGCTCAATAACGAACATTGGTCTGAGTATAGGTGTCATATTACACTACGGTGATCCATAAATTATTATTAAATTTACAAAAATTTAGATAGCATAACGACAGAAATCCAAATTCTACCTTTCTACAATTCTTACAAAAACACTCCTAAATAATCACATACATCCAACCCAACCTCTGATAATATAGAAAAAAAAACTCCACAATATTAGCCATTATAGTATAATAGTCAGTACCATAATTTTATATGTATAAACATACAATATAAATTCTTCGTTTAATCTTATCAATACTCCTTTACAATGTAAGATATATACAAATTCAGTCCATCTCAAAAAAATATATATAGTCATGAAAATTACTCATGTCCATCTTACTCGATATCATACTTATATATATGCCAACCAAAGAAAAACATAAAATGTTAGATTTCACTTCCACTAATTTCTCTCTAGCTCAAGCTCAATCTATGTGCCTTACATGCACCACAAAACCACACGTTAAGTATTAAAGTACTTAGTGGTGAACATAAAATCTTAAACCCCAGAATTTTACTGCGGTTTGTTTCATACAATATTCATAATTATATTTCGTTATTTTTTTCATCATTTAATTCCATTATAATCACTTTTTGCACTAATTTTTCAATTAAATTCTAAATGTCACTTTTATCAATTAAATTACTATTTTACCCCTACTTGAAAAATTCAATCTCAATTCTAACTTTTCAAGTTTTATTCTCAAATTTTATCACTTTTTATTTTTGTTCCACTCTATAGGGATAAATTTTTACTTTAATCCCTAAAGTTTCAAAAATGCACTTTTACCCTAGTTTCATTTGTTTTCCAATTTTTTTATACTTTTTTCTTACATTTCAGCATTTTACATATTTGCCCCTGCTATAGCATGAAAATATATCACTAAATAAGATGAGAGAAACGATGGATCACGTGGGTTCCAGTACTCCAGTATTATCAATTACACTCATATTCTTTTTCTTTTCTTTTTTTCCAAACACTCCAATATAGTCATGGAATCATATCAAGGTTATCACTATGTAATTCACCATAACTTGCTACTGCAGTTACAGTAATATCCCTATGGCTAGCCATGTACATCCTAATTTCTGATGTCACATCTAATACTAAGGGCAAACCATTATTACAATATAATACAGTTTATATGAATGTATCATTATCAATTCATGGTATTATAGTAATAATTGATATACATTATCTGAATCAGTTTGTATCAAACTCAATCTGTATCATTTCACAAATACCAATTATCATACAATTTATTTAATTAAGGCCATTCGGTCCATACACAATTATTCACTCATTAAGTCATTTCTTATCATTACAATTTCATTTATTTCTTTCCTATCTTTAATATGTTTATGGTTTTGTCCTTTCATTTTTAATAAATTGTAGTCATACCCTTTATCTTTACTTTATTTATAAAAATGCCATTACATTAATCATTTAACTCATTTGGTTCACTATTTATGCGTAAACTTATCATTTAGTATTTATATTAGCTAAATTACCTTTCTATCCTTCATCTTTCATTTTTCATCCCATTTATGTCATTTTTTATTCTTTTTATCAATATTTTCCTAGTATGATCTAGTAGAAATCCATATACTGGATAACAAAAAGTGGATCCGATAGACCCATTATAATAAACAGTATATAAAGTTTAATTCAGTAATACGACAGATAGTGAATAATAAATAGTAAAAGTAGATTGTTCTTATCCTACTATATAGGATCGTTTTGATTCAAACCGCAATATAACATCCCTATTCGGTTGCATTATACCAATTTCCCTTTTAAATTGTATTTTCTACTCAATTTAATCACAATAATCATATAACCATATATTTTTCAATTATTTCAATTTAGTTCGTAAAAATTTTATTTTGGTCCCTAATTTTTCAATGGTGACCAAACTTTAGGGGTAGAAACCTAAATATTAAAGCTTGGAAATTAAAGAAAAATGGAGAAAGAAGAAGTTATAGCAGCAACAAAGAGGAGAGGAAGAGTCAGCCAATTGGTAAGCAAAACTAGATTTTTCCTATTTAATGTAGCTTACCAACTTTAGGACAAAATTAATTAAGTTCTAAGTGGATCCAATGCCATTTGTCACTCTTTAATTGATCAAAATACTTTTAATTATTAATTTTTAGTAAAAATTAGGTCAAAATTTTCTAAAAATGTTAACTAGGTCATTTTTAAAAATTTGGATCAATTTGAGATTGTTTTGATATAAAACTTAGCCCAAATATATATTTTATCAGTTCGAAAGCTGCATTTTCAAAGTTTTCAAAAAATTCATTTTACCCTTTTCACAAATTCATATATATAATTTCTAGTGACTCGATAAAATTGAAATAATTTTATGATGTTCGTGAAATATTTTCAAGCCAGTCAAAATTTTTAGTTAACTCTATCGGTCTCATAATTTATTTTATTTTTCAATTTTAAAGGCCTAGTTGATCTCAATTTCAGTCCAAATTATACCATCGAACTCATCACAAATAGTACTTTTTAATGGTGAAGAAAAAATATTATGGGCCCAGAGGGCCTTGGATGGCACTATTCATCCCAAAAGTATTATTCACGTGATCTACAATTCCTAAGGCATTACAGTTTCTTAAAAGATTGATCAGCCAGTTGTAAAATTATAGAAGTAGATTTAACATCTTCTACTTCCAATTTCTTGAATATAGAAAATGGCATAAGATTTATACTCGCCCCTAAGTCACATAAACACCTAGAAAACTCCATATCCCCCAATTTATATGGAATAGTAAAGCTACCAAGGTCTTTTAACTTTGTTGATAGATTATTTGTGATTATTGAAATATAATCTTCAGTTAAGGCAAAATTAGATATGTCCTCTTAACTTCTTTTCTTTGAAATCAAATCTTTTAAGAATGTAGCATAATTAGGAATTTGAGTTATTACCCCAACATATGATAAATTAATATGCAAATTTTTCAATTTATAGAGGAAATTTAAAAATTGCTAATCAGTATCCTTTTGCTTCAATCTTTATGGAAATGGTGGATGAGGTTGAAAAATTTTACCTTTGAAAGCCCCTTCTATCACTCCCATGCCAGCAGTCACATCTAAAACTTTGTACGAATTTTCCACTATCACGCTTACAATGGCGTCGTGTTTGCGATAAAAGGATCTTTTGCCTCCTTCACTTTTTCTTTCTAAAAAAACTCCACTTTTGGTAGTTAAAACAAAATCATTGACATAATTTTTACCTGACCTTAATGTAATTTCCTTCATTTGCTCTCTTGGATTATCTTTTGTATTGCTTGGAAGACATCCTTGAAGTGTTAAAGGTAATGCATTGGCAAGTTATTCCAATTGGACTTCTAAATTATGGATGGATGATGCTTGATTCTTTTCTATCTGATCAAACTTCGATTCGAGCCTCTTATGGTTCTCATCTTGAGAATTAATCTTCAAATTTATCGTTTATAAAAAAATATCCATTTTAACTTCTAAATACTCCAAATCTATCTTGTGGTTTTTAAAACCCCATTGTTTCTCTATTCTTGTTATTACCCCATGAAAACTTTGAATGATTTTGCCAACCAGGGTTGTAAGTATTAGAATAGGGGTTACCATATCCTTGGCCTTGAACAAAACTCACTTGCTCTTTCATACTAACTAATCCCAAACCACAACCATTGCTAATATAACCTTGTTGAACACATATGGTGTAAGCATTTGATGGGTTCCTCCCATGCTTACGTTATCAATTTTATAAGTCAATGCTGCAACTTTTGCTTGCAAGGCAACAAATGAATTAATTGAATGGATACCTTTAACAGGGAAAGAAGTTGATACCTTTGCTCTTTTCGTCATCCACATTCAATTATTTATAGAAATTTCCTCAAGTAATTCAAATGCAGCATCCATAGTCTTTCGCATAAAGGATCCACCAGCAGTGGCATCAATTGTTCCTCTAGTTGTAGGATTCACACCATTATAGAATGTCTGTATGAGTAACTCCCTTGGAAGATTGTGGTATGGAAAACTCCACTGAAGCTTCTTAAATCTTTCCTTAACTTCATACAAAAACTCATTATCATTTTGAACAAATATAGTAATATCCTTAATTATCTTTGTAATTTTGGCTAAAAGAAAATATTTTGATAGAAAAGCTTGAGCCAATTAGTCCTAAGTAGTTATAAAATTTCTTGCAAGGGAATTTAATCAAGCTTTTGCCTTATCGTTCAATGTAAAAGGGAAAAGTCGAAGCTTGATTGCATCCGTTGATAGTCTATTTATTTTAAAGGCATTACATATCTCTAGAAAATTTGCTAAATAAACATTTGGATCCTCATTTGGAAAAATATAAAACTGTATATCATTTTTTACCACTTGTAATAAGGAAGGCTTGATTTCAAACTGATTATCATTTATCGTTGGACGAACTACCCCTTGTTGAGCCTCGCTAAGTGCAAGTGTAGAAAAGTCTATCAATCTTAATGGGTTTTCTTTCTGCCATGGTAGGTCTCTTATTCTTCTTTTTATTTGGTTTTCGGTTCCCTAAAAGAAATTTTTCTATCTCTGGATTCAATTGTTCAAGTTCCTCTTGAGAGCTCCTTGTTCTAGGCATAAATCAGGGATGCTCACGGGGCAGGACGGGGTCGGGGAAGGGGTCCCCCAGTCCCTGCCCCATGCATTTTCGGGGATTCCCCGTCCTCGCCCTCGCCTGGAACACGGGGAGAAAAATCCCCTAGTCCCCGCCCTGCTGGAATCCCTGTTCCCCGATGAATTCCCTATTCTGCCCTCAATTCCCCGATCCGATTCGACCCGACCTAAATAAAATATTTCTTATAAATTATATTTCATTTGTTTAAAAAAATTCACATAAAATTAAAATACAAATTTTAATAATTAATAACTTAAAATTAAAAATGTTTCATACCATTCAAATACAAATATTTATAAAAATCCCATAATAAGAAGGATCCATACCCCTATAGCATTCAAAAAATGAATGAATATGGCATATATCAAGAACAAGGTCATAAACTAAGGAAAAAATACATTCAAATGCAAAACAACAATCAAAGTGCAGTAAAAAGCAATAACATGCAAATTCCTTGCAGATAACTTGAGACTTGTGAGCAAAATGACAATTGCAATGAAAAACCCCTTCCTAGTGGCGTATCCAGGAAATCATTGAGCTGCCTTCGATACTGTAAAAATCACAACAATGAAAATTAAATAACTACACTAAATCGACCAACCGCTAACTCTTGAGGTTCCAAATAATTAGTAAAAATAGAGTAAAGACAAAGTAAATAGAAACCATATTTTTTTTTATTTTCACATGATTGACTATCGAATCAATAGCACTCAAAAAGAAAAGAGAACAAACCCCAGGCCAATTAAGGATCAATTCACAAATGGCTTAGAAGATGGAGAAGGAAGAGACTGAGTTCAAGGTGTAACGCCCCGATTTATGGGTTAACCCGAAATATAGAGAAAATTTGATAAAACTATAAATTTAAAGATAATGTTGGGTAAATTGTAATTAAATTTGGATGTAATTGCAAAGAATTAAAAAGTTTTGGAGTTAATTTTTAAATAGAGCAAATTTGGGGGACTAATTTGGATATTGACCAAAACTATGTAGTTTTGGCCAAGATAATTTCTTTTAATTCTTAAGGAACCAAGTTCCTTTCTTGGTCCCAGCAGCCTCGACAACAGCCCCCTCCTTCTTCTTCTTCTTCTTCTTCTTCTTCTTCTTCTTCTTCTTCTTCTTCTTCTTCTTCTTCTTTTGCTTGGTCCGGCCACCACCGCCGACTCCTTCACCAGCGCCACCGTCGCCTCTTCCTTCTCCTCTTTCTTTTTCTTCTTTTCTTCTTCTTTTAGCTTCCTCTTCCTTGCGTGGCAGCCTCCTTGCTTGGTTCCTCCTCCACCAAATCTCTCTCTATTTGGTTGCTTTTCTCTCTCTTTGGTTGGGTAAGTATTTCATTCCTCCTAATTGTTGGTTTATGGTGATAAATTTAATTAGAGATGATGTATTTTATATTTAGGGTTTTGATTAATTGGGGAAAAATGGAATCGTTGGTAATTAAGTGAAATTATGGTTATATAATTATTGGATGTTGCTATAAATTATTATTTGGTGGTTGAATTGAGGAATTTTTGTGGATTACGAATTTTTTTAGAGACAGAAAATGGAGTAGATGAAGAAAATAGGGAAAGAGAAGGAAATTGATGGAGATTTAGTGTTTTAAAAGCTGAAAATTTTGAGAAGAAATCAAATAGCAAGTAAGTGTTCAAGCAAATTTATTTTTCCTTTAAAATTATGCAATATGTATGTTAGTGAATTTATGTTTTGGATGGATTTAATTGTTGTTAATATTCTTATATTTAAAATAATGTAATTGAGTTTAAAATTAAATGAGGTTATGTTATAAATGTGATTTTTAACGTAAAAATTAATAAACATTTATTATGCACAAACTTTATAGTTAATATGAGTATTGTACATAAAGCATTTAATTTATAGTTGAATAATTATGTACAAGATTGTAAATATTAAATTGATAACTTAATAAGTAGTATGTATATATTTATATACATGTACACATATGAATTGGTTGTGATCCCTAAAGATAAGGGTATCACGAAATGCAAGGAAGAGTAAATTGAAGGTTAAATTACCTAATTTATACAAGTAAAATATAATTGTCATGAAAATGTCTCTTTTGCCCTTAGTAAAGCCATATAGGAATTGGAGAAATTGGATAGATTGGCATGCCAATTAGGAAAATTGTAATGTGGCGCCTTGATATGTAACATCGGATTGGATGGCTCCGAGAGCTGAATCCGGTGTATGTAATTTAATTGAGTTGTGGATTGGATGGCTCCGCGAGCTGAATCCACAACTACATGTATATATATATGTGTGTGTGTGTATATAGAAATGTATATCATTAATAGAAAAATTGCATATGTGGAATAAGGAAAATTGTTAAAGGGGATTGGATGGTTTCGATAACTGAATCTCCCGATTATATCCCGTTTATCCAGCTCGGTGCGATTCTGCTGGATTTACTTGGGGCAAATACAAATCGCAAAGTTTAGTCTAACATTTGATTTAATTAATAAATAGTAACCATATGTATATATTTGTTTAAATTGCTTTTATAGGTCTTTTACCATATGTAAATGCTTGATTGGTTAAAATGTGCATTGTTTAAGAAATTTAAGTATGTATATGTATATGTATATATTTACTTAATTTATCTGTATATATATATAATGTGAAAAAATAGAATTGCTTGAACACCACTAAGCAATATGCTTAGCGCGTGGTTTTCTTTTCGCGCGTAGGTTAAAGAAATTTTTGGAAGGAAAGTCGTGGGTGAATCTGTATCAAAATTTGGATCGCAATACAGAAAAATTTTGAGGTGGATACACTATAGGTTCTTTTACGGTTTTTCTTGGTACTTTTTGGGTTTGTACTTAACTTAAAGACATGTAATATGATGTAAATAGTTTTTGACAATTTGGTTTTGTATCTAAAGTAAAAATATTGTAAATTAAGGAATATGAATGGTTTAATATTTGCTGGTTTATGATTTACTGGAGGAAGGGCATTAATTGTGTGTTGGAGTTTGAATGGAGAATGGACGGTAGGATGAGAACAAATAGAATTGTTTTGGATGAATTTGTTTTCAGGGAGCAACTTGAATTTTAAGGGATACTCTGCCAAAATTTTTATAAAATAAATAGTGTTTTCATTAAAGGATTATTTTATTCGCCAAATTGCCTAAATCCGATTGTGACATCCGGTATCCGAGTCTTCTCTTTGACCGGGTATTGGGTGTTACACAAGGTGTCGGAAACCCTCACCTTATGCATTAATAACTGTGGTGTTACCAGAAATCTCGCGACCAACAACATGTGCCAGAAATGTTTCAACGCCACCACCAGCACCTCTAATTCTACAGACGGCTCGACGACGGTGCTGACGCCGACTAAGTTAGCTGTTGATCCTCCTTTCGGTAGCGAGATCTTGACTACTTCATCGAGATCTAGCTCATCGAGGTTGGTTGTGAGAGATTCGCCTCCAAAACGAGTAAAAAAAAAAGGAGATTTCGTCTGATCGGGATAAATCAGAGGTTTCTATGGCTAGGAGAGAGGTGAATAGGTGCTCGAGATGCAAGCAAAGGGTAGGGCTCACCGGATTCCGTTGCCGATGCGGAGAACTTTTCTGCTGGGAACACCGATACTCCGAGATGGATCCATGAAAAGGAATCAACCATCGTTCTGGTGATCAATGATCTTGGCCGGTAGATGAAAGAGCAAAGAAAGAAAACGGCAGAGAAATGTAGGAATAGGGTGAGAAAAATGAGAATGTTAGGGTTTTTTTACCTATTTATATAATGGCAGATATACGTAAATAACTTAAAAACCAAGGACTTTTATATATATGCTTCGGGGCGGAGATCCTCGCGGGGCGGATACCCCATTCCCCCCCCCCACCCCGAAATCACAAACGGAGATTTTTTCATCCTCATCCCTATCCCCGTGGGGGGAAAATTCAGGGATTTTCCACCCCATCGAGGACGAATTTTTCCCTCCCCGTGATCATCCCTAGTATAAACTCAAACTATTGAATATGTAAAAACAAAAACTAATTAAATATTGTAATCCAAAATCTCACATCAAGTATAATAATGACAATAAACATAAATCATGTTTTCCTGGTAACAGCGCCTAAAACTTATTGTGTTAAATCTGTAAGCACACGGTTTACCGATTAGTAATTAAGGTATCATTTCCATAAGGAATAGATTGGTTATTACACACTATGACTTTATCTCAATCTTGTATACAATGTTCAATAATTTGGTTATAAAACTAAACTATTAATATTGTACTAATACTGAGGTATTAATTAAATCTACTTTATTTATAATCAAATAAGACAAATAAACTTAACGATATGAGTTAACAAATATGAAACTTGATATTATTCTCTTGATTGAAATGCAACATTTATAATACAAGCCAAGTTGGATTAAAGTTATAATTCACTCTCTTGACATGAAATAGAATACCTAAAATATGTATATATAATTCTAATCCTTAACTCCCATCAATGAGTTAGTTAATCATAAACACATATTTTAAGAATATCAACCAACCTATAGCAATCATCCTAATATTCTAATCTCTCGAGCAATGTTATGATAATGAACTTATATTAGCTTTAAGAAAGAATATATCTCTCAAACTATAATCTCACTTATAATGATCATGCATAAAATACTAATAGAAAATTCTGCAATAAACTACTTATATTAATAAGAATAAGCAAACATTAACAAAGTTATTCAAGTTCTTAAAATATCATTCAAACATTTACAAAGAAGAAAAACTAAATGAAAGATGATAAAAAGTGATCTCTCAACTCTTTTACTCCTTAAAAAGATCTCTTCTTCTTTTTTCTTGTCTTCTTTTAAAAATATAAGATTGTTCAATAAGATTGTTCTAACTTTATACAGAAAAATAATAAAAAATTTTTCTCTAAAAAACTCTCCTTTGTCTTTTAATCCACCCTTGTATTTATAATTTTCTTGTCAAACAACATGTCCCTTGAAACACCCTCCTGGAGGTACATAACCTTTGGTGGAAGACTATACCTTTTGAAGTGCCCTTTGAAAATTAATTGTCCAAACACCTCTTGCTGTCACGCACGCGAAGGATGTCGGGCCCACAATAGAACATGTTTTCTGAAATGGTTGACTTTGCTTCCTTCTTTGACTTTCCTTTTGCTTCCTTGCTAGGTCGCACTCGCGAGGGATGCTTTGCCCACGACAAGGACTTAACTTTATTCCTTAATTTTTCTTTCTTCTCATACCTTTCTCCATTTTACTCCTAAACTCACACAAGAACATAAAAGATACCAAATTTCACATAAAAATAACTAAAATTGAACACTTACTCAACAAACATACACATAAAAAACTAAATTAATATGAACTAAACTACTCACATCATATAACTCTCATTTCTCAGGATGAAAAGAAAATCGTAATTAAAACGATGGCACAACCTCTCTGTAGTTATACAATGAGCACCTTTCTACTGCCTCTTACCTTGTGTTCTGATCTTAAGAAAATTATTAATGCTTTTGGTGGGGTTTGAATAATGCAGGAAACATAAGCATCCATTAAAAGAGTTGGGATCGACTTTGTGAAAGTAAAGCTATTGGGGAACTGGGCTTTAGAACATTTCATGAGTTTAACCTTGCAATGCTCAGCAAATAAGCTTGGCGCCTGCTCACCAATTCGAATTCCTTGGTCTTATTCTTTTGTTGAAGCTAAAATTGAGAATAATCCTAGTTATGTCTAGTAGAGTATATAGGCTATGCAAGATCTTTTAAAGAAGGGTGGGAGATGGTCAGAATATTTATGTGTAGAAATCTCCATGGTTACCAGATAAACAAAATCCCTTTGTTACTTCAGCTCCTTTTTCTGATGAGGCTTATGCTAATCTTTGGGTTTTTTATTTAATTTCTACCCATGGGCTCATGTGGAATATTGAGTTATTGCAATTTTTCTTTTAATGCTAGATATAGTCAACTGATCCAGCAAATTCCCCTGAGTTTGCATCGCCCTCATAATTTTTGGTGGTGGCATGCTGATTCCACGGGAGTGTATTCGGTTAAAAGTGCTTATCACCTGCTTCATGATCATAGTTCGACCCCTTTAGATCAAGGATCATTTTGGAGAAAATTATGGAAGTTGGCAATGCCTCCTAAGGTTCTCAATATAATTTAGAGAGCCAGTAATTATTGTCTTCCAACCAAAATTATATGCTTTGTTCAAGGAATGCTAATATTGATGTTTTGTGTTGCTTATGTGGTCTTGAAGCATAAAACATTACTTATGCATTGCTTGATTGTCCTCTAGCTAAAGATTGCTAGCCCCGTTCTTCTTATGGGTATTTAAGAAGTTCTTTTGTGAACTTTGTTGATTGGCTAGCTTTTATTTTTGATAATTTATCCGTTGAAAAGTGTTTGGAGGTAGTTATGTTTTGTTGGAGTGTGTGAAAAAATCAAAACAATTTTGTTTGGAATGGCAAAAGCAGGCAAACTGAGGGTATTTTATATGGGGCTGTTAAATTGCTGCAGAATTTTAACTTAGATAAACAAAAACCCATCTCTATGGTAGCACAATTGGTGGTTTCGGATGAATCTAATGCAGGTGCTCGAAAAAACCCCCCTATGAACTGGCTAAAGCTAAATGTGGATGCAGCTCTGTTTGAGGTGGAGAAGAAACTAAATTTTAGTTTCATACTTATGAATACGTGAAGTTTTGAGTTAGATCAAATCTCAGAATTTGCATAGTATCATCATTGAATCAAATTCGCAAGCTATAATTCAGACTATAGTTTTAAGGTCTTATTTAGTTTCTAATTTGGGTCTAATAGTGGATGATTGATGATTGTATTAGTTTTAGTTCTTTCTTTACAAAAATAAAATTTGTCTTTGTAAAAAAAAAAAAAAATCAGCGAATTATATGACTCATATTTCAGCTAAAATTTGTTATTTTATGCCTGATCTTAAACTTTTTTTTTTTTTGTATCCAATTTAAAAAAGAATTTATTTAAAAAAAGAATAATTGTAATTTTATTATTAATCGAAATTCATAAACCGAAATTAAAATTACTTGACCAATTAAACATAAATTTTACTTGCTGCGGTAAAAGAAAGTAACCAAAATTCTCAGCATCTGACAGTAAAGTGGCAGAGAATTGTAAACTGAATTCTTTCTCGCCTGGGCTGCCACAAAATCCCTTCAATACCAATTCATTCATCATCACAAAGAATAAGAAGAGGAGCTCTTCAACTTCTCATCTCCTCTCTCGACTGATCTCCCATACCCTCCAAACATTCCGCCATGAAAGAATCTAATGACCAAAACGGCGCTCACGTTACCAAGAAATCGGTAGCAATTCCGCCGTACATGAAGGCCGTGTCGGGGTCGTTAGGAGGGATAGTGGAGGCTTGTTGTTTGCAACCGATTGATGTTATTAAGACGAGGTTGCAGCTCGATAGGAGCGGCACTTACAAGGGAATAATCCACTGCGGCAAGACTGTCTCCGGGACGGAAGGGTTGCGGGCTCTATGGAAGGGATTGACTCCGTTCGCCACGCACCTGACATTGAAATACGCGCTGAGAATGGGATCGAATGCGGTGTTTCAGTCGGCGTTTAAGGACTCCGAAACCGGTCAGCTTAGCAATCGCGGAAGAGTTCTGGCTGGATTTGGGGCTGGGGTTCTCGAGGCTCTTGCTATTGTAACGCCTTTTGAGGTTTGTATATTTGTTTTTGATTCTGAATCTGGATTTGAAGTTGAGCTTTTATTGTCATTTTGTGATTTGGCCTTTTGGGTTGCGTTTTAGCTTACAAGTTGTTTATGTTGGGAATTGAATTATTTTCAATACCAAACTGCAAGGTTTTAGCCTTTGGTTTGCTACTTGAAAATTCGCTAACATCGAATGCCAATAATTTTTATATTTGATTTTATGGCATTTGATTGTGTATATGTTATTTCTACAGAACGGGATATGATGCTCAAAGAGGGTCCCTCACTATGTTAGATTTAAATTTGTGTTAATTTAAGCACACCTAAGAGTGAAATGAGTTTTCTTAATAAGATGTGAGGATGCGGTGCTTTATATTTGATCGAATAATCAAATACAGTTCATTTTGTTGCCAGGAGAGGTGCAATAGGATTGTGCTTCTTCATGCGAGTGCAGGTGTTCTAAATTTCCATTTCATACATTCTGCGATAAGTAAAATTAAGCCACAGCAGCATTCTGCAGGAATTGGCATGGGCATTTCAGTATATTGGTGACACTAAGAAAAAGAAGAGCAATCTTCAATGTCAATCAAATTGATTGGAGAGTCAGACAGGGACATCACATCAGCCTTTGGGGAAAATGGCAAATAATTATGTATCTTTTAAGTTGTGCACATGCATCCTGATATTTTTTGCCTTCATTTCGAAGCAATGAGTTGTAGATTGTAGCTGCCCTTGAATGCTAGAAATGATGGTATAGCTTAATAATACTACATCCTCGATGATCAACCTGTGCCTGCAAAGTCAGTTCATAGCTACTCCTTGTGATAATTGATGGCCTGTGGAGTAATTGATAGATATGAAGTCAAACTATGATACAGATGAGCTTATGAGAGCTAACTTGTAGTTCTGTTTTTCTGGTATACAGGCACCTCCCAGCAGCCCCACTTCCCATTTTGTTTATTCTATATTTTGGTAGATAAAAAAAATGATCATTGTGAAATCTAAAATTGAATGAAGAATTAATTATCTTATGAAAATGCAGTTTTTTGGTATGATTGATGAATGTCTATCAAAATAATTCTCACCTGATCAAACTGGTTATTGTGAAATCAATTAATTCACCCTTCATCCCAACTAGACAAGCCACTTGATTCAAATGTTAAATGAAGGTGTAAGTTTTTCTTGGAATCAGTGCACCGCTCAAATCTTGTCATTGGTACAAGCTTCATTTATGCATTGATGCTTTTAGTTCAATTCTTATGCTGTCTAGAATTAGATTGAAAGGTAACAAGTATAACCACTGGTTTAAACTCATCCCATGATTGTGCTAGTCGGCTGATCTATTATTTTGGTAAAATGTTTTTGTATTTATGGATAGCCTTTCTATGCTAGAATATGGAATGTATGAGAACTTGCCTGTGTCTTTTGGGAGAATATGGGAGATATTATCAAGTTGGACTAATATCTGGTTGGTGCAGGTGGTGAAAATTAGGCTACAGCAGCAAAAGGGGTTGAGTCCTGAGCTTCTGAAGTACAAGGGTCCAATACATTGTGCTCGTATGATTGTTCGTGAAGAAGGCCTCTTTGGGCTCTGGGCGGGGGCTGCACCAACTGTTATGCGCAATGGGACAAACCAGGCAGCCATGTTTACAGCAAAAAATGCTTTTGATATAGTTTTGTGGAAGAAACATGAAGGTGATGGGAAAGTCCTTCAACCATGGCAGTCCATGATATCAGGATTTCTTGCTGGAACAGCAGGTCCTGTGTGCACTGGTCCATTTGATGTTGTCAAAACAAGGCTGATGGCTCAGACTCGAGAGGGTGGCAGTGCCAAATACAAAGGCATGATCCACGCTATTAGAACAATATATTCTGAGGAAGGCCTTCTTGCATTGTGGAAAGGACTGCTTCCCCGGCTTATGAGAATCCCACCTGGCCAGGCCATAATGTGGGCTGTGGCTGACCAAGTTATTGGTCTGTATGAGAGGAGATATGTATACAATGCCCCCTTGTAGTTATTGTTTGCACTCTTTTGATTTTTCTCCTTCTTAGTCACCTGAGTGGGGCATTATAAGGCTATAGCTGACGTAGTTAGAGTCTTTATCTTCCCTTGTAGGCATAGCTTCCATTACCTTTCTTGTTTTAGTTTCACAGTCCAGGGACAAGTTTGTCTCTCAAGTTTTTAATTCTTGAGGTGGTATTTCGGAAGACTTTATTGAAATATGAATTGAAGAGGATCACCTAGATTTACTTGAGTTCTTCAGTTCAAGTTTCTTTCCTTCCTAATTCTGGCCTGAACTACTTGCCAATTTCTGTGTTGGGTGACACCTTCCTCCAATTGATGCTTTCTGGGTTTTCTTTACTTCGTTACTTGTTAAGGTAATTATATATTTTTTTGTTCGGGGAGCGAGCATCTGCAGAGATGGTAGATGATAGCTGTATTATACTGGAGAGTTACTTGAGTCTTATATGATAACATATATTCATTGTGCAAGCAATATAATGCTAGTTGAGATGATAAAATTTAAATATCTGTCCAAACAGGAGTTGATTTGTTTTAACTTTGCAACTTAGTAGCAAAATTGTTCTTTTAGTAATTTTAATATAATAATACGTGTCACTATTTAATTTGTTTTAGCTGGTCAATGGACAAAATTCAATCAAAAATAATAGTCCGTTTACTTAAAGGTAAAATTATTTCGATTTTGATATTTTAGAAGTAATATTGAATTGGTTGGAAATTTAGAGCAACATTGTACTCTTATGAAATTTTAAGGATAAATTTTCAGTTTTAAAATTCAAATGAATTATAAAGTCATTTATGAAGTAATTATTTGATAAGTTTAAATACTGAGTTATCATAAAGTAAAAGATTTCATGATGTTTCATATGACTATAACTCAGGTATATAGAGAAGTTCAATTCCATAAAATTATTTAGTTGGTATAAAAATTTAGAATTAAATAAATTCAATAATTAAAAAACATAAAAATGTTGTCATAAATTGAAAATGGACAATTATGAAGGTCATATAGATGCATGAATTAATTTATTACTTTTAGTTCCCTCTTGTTGATGCAACATTAATATGATTGTTTTAGAACTAACACATCTTGTTTTATTAGGATCACATCTGTTGAAAATGAAATTATAAAACAACAATAAAATTGATAAATTTAAGTGTCTATATGAACCTTTTTCAAAAGAAAAAAAGAGAAAATATGTGAATGTATGAGTGTTAAAAAAAAAGAAGAGAGTATGAGGCCAAATACTAAATAAATAAAAAAAAAGAACATAATGAATAAATAAATAAATAAATAATAAGAACATGATAAGAGTTTTATGTTTACATATGATGTTTATTTTTGATATCAAAACCACATAATTGTTGTCTAATTAGTAATAACTAATTACTACTTTTGTAAATTGCAAATGAAATACGGGGTATTTATATAGTCATATTAAATGAACATACATGATCTGGCATTTCAAATATATTTTGAATTATTAATAATAAATCATCACGTATAAAAAATAAAAGAAACTTCAGAAAAGGGAGTTTTTATTAATAATTCGTTTTGGAATTTAATTTGGAGAAATTGGGTGTATTGAAAAATATTTAGAGGATCGGAGTATTTGAGTTCAGTTCTGCAAAGAGGGAGCTACGGAATCTAGAGTGCAGGTACGACTTTCGAGGCAACGCAGGAAGAGCTGTTGGGCGATGAAGGAGGAGCTGTTGGGTGTCAGGTGGACACTTGATTCCGCAACATTTCTCTACGGAATCGTAGTGATCCCAATGCCTCTACCCCTTATTCATGCCTATTCATAGACTATGTTACTAGTTATTCCATTTACATCCAAAAGTCTAGCATTGAAATTGCCATGCTAAATAAAGTTATTAATTATTATAATTGATTATCCATAGTTGAACAAGAATTTATTTATTTATTTATTTGGGCAATTAAAGCGTCAATAAAAAAAAATAGTCGGTCCAGGTCCTCAACAATGATATATATTTTTTAAATTAAGATATTATATAATTATACGCATATATAATTGATTAATTTTACATAATAGAGTATTAAATGAGAAGTAGTGTGAATAATTCTCCATTGGAAAATTCTAAATATTATTCCACATGATAGAGACGAAATGAATGAGAAAGTAAAGGAGACAAGTCTTTAGAGAACTGGCATTTAGTCTCTTTTCTTGTTTTAGGGTTGAATGCTAATGCACATTGATTCTTAGAGCAATCTAAGGAAACTAATTAATCAAAGCTCTTATTGAATATTAAGGATGAGAATGGACCAGTTAACCGATCCATTAATAATTTTATTAAATCAGTTCATTAATTTTGATTAACTGCTATATCGATTTCAATTTTTAATTCAGTTTTTCGGATCGATTTATCAGTTAACCACTAAAAAATTTTAATATATAAATTTAATAAATTATACAATTTGTACTATTATTTGTAATAGTTAAAAATTCTTTTAGAAATAAAAAAAATACAAATAAAATACAATATTCATTAAAAGAATCAAAATAAAAATAAAATTTTTATAATTAATTATAAGAATTAAATATATTCAATATAAAATTAATAACAAAATCTAAATTTTCGATTTGATTAACTTAAAAATCGGTTCGATTTTTAATCGATTTTTTAATTAATCGAAATTTCAGCTTTTTTCTCACCCCTACCGGATATAAAGGACCAAAAAACAAAGAAATTGCAATTGTTTTATTTTAGTTTTTGTGTGTTGCACTTGGCTGCGTTTTATTTTATTTTATTTTTTGTGTTTTATAAACTATGTAGTGGGCCCTATTGTTCCAATTCGGCAATATTATCCATCCTTGCGGTATTGTGATCTCCAATAATTTTTTCATTGTGGGTCCCATTATCAGATTTCACAACCCATTTTTTCGGGATTTAAAAAGACTCCAATAGTCCAAATAATTTTTAAAATATCCCATTTTTTAGATAAAAATTTAAAAAATATTATTTATCAAAAATTCCCTATTTTAATTGCCCGAATAAATAAATAAAGCGTTGTTCAACTATGGTAACCAATTAGAATAATTAATAACTTTGTTTAGCATGGCAATTTCAATGCTAAACTTTTGGATGTAAATTTAAAACTAGTAACTAAGTCCGTGAATGGGCATGAATAAGGGGCAGGGGCATTGGGATCACTCTGATTCCATAGAGGACTGTTGCGGAATCAGGTGTCCACTTGACACGCAACAACTCCTCCTCTATCACCCAATAGCTCCTCTTGCATAGTTTCGAACGTCGTGCCAGCACTCCTGATTCCGTAGCTCCCTCTTGTGGAACTGAACTCAAATACCCCAATTCCCTGTATATTTTTCAACACACCCCGTTTCCCTCTATATATATATATATATATATATATATATATATATATATATATATATATATATGTATGCATGTATGTAAGTATGTACATATACATATGTATTTATGCTCATATATGCACATACATACACACACACATATATATACACATAAATATACATATGTATGTATTTATATATACATACACATACACATACATGGATATATGTGTATGTATATATGTATATATACATGTATGTGTATATATGTACATACATACATATATATACAAAAAATAAATACTCTAATTTTTTATTTGTTGGTGAATGAATGCGTTTTTTAAATTTTTTATAAAAAATAAACATTTAATTTTTTAACAAAATAGAAAATAAAAAATAAAAAATTATTTTCTGTAAGTAATTTATATTAAAATACATAAACTTGATAAAAAAAATTATAAAATGTAAAATATTTTAAAATTTCAATAACTTGAAAATGTGTTTTGCTTTTTTAAAAAAATTATATATATCAAAATAAAATGAGATGGAGATGAAATTAATTAAATTTTTAACTATTTTAACTAAAAGTATTTTTTAAAAAAAAATAGGCTCACACGTGGTAGTTGTTCTAATTTTAATTATCTTTTGTTTATTATCTAAATTAGAGTGAATGAAAATTTGAATTATCATCGTTAGAAAGTATTCAAATGATCTACATTTTTATTTTTTTATCTGCATACTTTAGTATCCGGTCGAATTTTTTTAAAATTTATGAATACATTATTTTACAGTTGAATACTATGAAATTTATAATTAAAAATAGTTTTTTAATGGCATATCCTCTATAAATGAGACAAAAATTAGAATTAGAATTTCGTTTAAAAATTTTCAAGTATCCAACCCTCCTATCTTATCTAAAAAAAATTATTAAAATTACAAAACAGAGAACATATAAAATAAAAATAACATTAAAGGACAATGGCGTCTTCTTGTCCAAACAAAGAATAGCTATCTTAGGGTTTCATTTCGGCCTTTGTGTCACCAAATTAAGCAAACTCACCTTTTCTAATAATAGGCCAAGCAGCCCATCCCCTCTTTAAAACCATTTTTTTTTTTTCTAAAAATACCTAACTAAATTGGAAGATGATTATGCACAATAGACTGAAAATCAGTTATTAGTTAAATAACGACTACTCCATCATATTTATTAAAGTGTTGACTTATTATAAATTTTTTAATATTTAAATTTTCTTAAAAAATACATTTATTTATATTCAGAATTTAAAAGTTTATTTGCTCTAAAAAGTTTTATCGTAAAACAATGTTCTAAACACTGGTATGTTTGAATTAGAGGTAAATTGAATATTATAAATTAAAAAAAAATTAATCATTAAACACTGGCATGTTTGTTTTAGAGGTAAATTTCAAAATCGACCCAATTAAATTAATCCTTATTAAAAAAAAAAAGAAAAAAGAAAGTTCGCACAATCAAATAAAACCCAATAAAAAAAAAAACCCTACAAAGTATGGTGAAAAGGGGGAAAGCTGCTATATAAGCAAACGCAGCCGGGAGGACATAACCCTAGCTCCATTGAGCCACCTCATTTCTCTGTACATCATTCCATTTCTTATCTGCTAAACCCTAGCCCCTAACTCTTATACACCTTCATCTCGCCGACAGTTTATACTTCTGTGGGTTTTTCTTCCTTTTCTGATTGATTTTTTTTGTTCTTCGTTTGGGTTTTCGATATGATTTTAGTTTTGATTTGCAATTGATTGGAAATCCTATTTCTTGTAATTAGGGGGAGTCTGTAAGTTATCAAAGTTTCGAAACGATGTCGGACGATGAAAGAGAGGAGAAAGAGTTGGATCTCACTTCTCCTGAAGTTGTTACCAAATACAAAAGCGCTGCCGAGATCGTCAATAGTAATATCTCTTTCTCTTAGTATTCATATGATTGATACTCTTAATCTGTATATTTTTTTTCCTTACATATGCATTTTATGTGTATGTATATGGATATGAACTTGGTAATTTGCGCATTCGTAGTGTTTGCTTTTCTGTTTCTGGTATCTGTTGAATTGGCTTTTACTTGGTTATTGTGTTTCGGCTGAAATGTGAAAACGTTTTGTAGAGGCTTTGCAGTTGGTAGTAGCAGAATGCAAACCCAAGGCTAAGATTGTTGACCTTTGTGAGAAAGGAGATACGTATATCAGAGAGTAAGACCTTTAATCTCGGAAATAGAAAGTTTTTCTTTTGGTTGTTTTTCCTGTTTTAAATGATAGAAAATATTCACGGGTCTTTTGTTTTTCTTCAAAGGCAAACAGGTAATATGTACAAGAATGCGAAGAAGAAGATTGAAAGAGGAGTTGCCTTTCCTACTTGCATATCCGTTAACAGCACTGTTTGTCATTTTTCTCCACTTGCTAGTGATGAGACGGTGCTGGAAGAGGGTGATTTGGTCAAGATGTAAGCTTTCTGATAAAGTCCTGCTTTTGGAGTTGTATTTTCGTTACCTTCCAGGCTTATGTGTATACTGTTCGTTTTTATTTCTTTGTAATTGCATTGCAGTGATATGGGGTGCCATATAGATGGGTTCATTGCTATAGTTGCACACACCCATGTGCTTCAAGAAGGACCAGTTACTGGCAGGGCTGCTGATGTCATTGCAGCAGCAAATACAGCTGCTGAAGTTGCCTTAAGGCTTGTAAGGCCAGGGAAGAAGGTATTATATATCTTTGGAAATCACTTTTATATTTCTTTGATCTTGAATATTTTAAGCTTTATTGTAAATTTTTCTTACAGATTTTTTGGGCAATGCAATTTGCTGTTTTTTCTTTCTTTATTTTATTTTATTTTATTTTCTGCATATGCTGGTAACACGTATAATTCGTGCTAGGGACTGGTTAAGTTGTTACTTGTGATCTCTTTCTATGTCCTAGCTATGAAATCTTGTTTGTGTAATTACCTCACTCATTTTTCTTGTGAAGATAATAGTTCTCTCAACTTCATTCCATCTCTTTCTCCCCAGCATAGAGGGATTGGGCCCCCTAAATGATGAAATGCTTTAAAAGCTATGGATCAACGTCCAAATGAAGCATTTGTCATAGTTACTCAGATAGGGAGTGCTTTTTTATTCATCCAAATCAGAAAGGATCAACAGTTTTTTTTTTTTTTTAAAGTCAGAATCCCCTTTCTGCATATTAAAATACAAAAGTTTTGTGCCCCCCTTTCCACACTCTCCTTTTTACATCGCGGATGCTTTTTAGGCTTTGCGAATGCACCAAAGAAGGTTGTTCTATCTCATAAAACCTCCATTACTCTTAGGTCCAAACCTTTTGAGACTTTAAAGTACAGGCAACTTTGCCAAGGTAATTAATTACTTGTTGATTTCCTCTTTTCCCTGTTGCCAATATTTTCTGGCCATACTGTGATTTTTGGGTTTTTATCTCTTATTTAGATACGAGCCATTGCCGGTACTTCCTAATATTTTCAGAATTATGCGCTCAAAGTGTGTAGTGTTTTGAGTTTTTGAATGTGTACACTCAAACCAACTCAGTGCTTCCATTTCTAAGCCCCTTTTTTCTTTTTCAGCATATCTGAAGCAGTCTCTTATTTGCTTTTTTAGTGGGGTTCTTTGAGTGAAATGGAGTCTGTTAGTCTAACCAGGATGATCTCTATATGATGAAAACTATATTGGGCTTAGGATTAAGCTCCGATGAAGCTTGTATTATTAGTCATAGTTACACTGATGGAGATCATCAATGCTTCATTATTTTCAGCTTAAATATATTAAAAAAAAAAAAAGAAATTGTCAGCGAATGTGTTGCTGTAGAAGTTGGCCAGGATGGAGCTTTGTATTCTGTATTCTGTTTGCTTCCCACCGACAACTCTTTGGTGTCTGCACGGATGTATAAACATATTCTTTTGCTTGCTTGGATTCCAGTGTTGTACATTCCCACCTTTAAACTTCAATTTTAAATCATATAAAAACAGCATTTGTATTTACTACAGATTATTGACGATTTAAAAATCCCTAAATGATGAATACTTTTTAAAGCCATGGACTTTTGTTCAAATGAGGCTGTTTGTCATAGTTACTCTGATAGGGTCACTTCTTTTTCTTCACCTCTCTCCCCTGTTTGATCATATTTTTGGCTGCATTTATTCAAGTGTAAGCTGGTTGAGGTTGATTAGTCTAGGTTTAGGCTGGAGAGATCAAATGCTTATTGACATCGTTTGTAGATTTTGAAATTGCCTTCTTTTACCTGTGCTGAGATACTCAGTTTTGGCATTGTAGATTGATTTCCAAACAGAAAGGCAACTTTGCCGAGGTGATCGGTGTTATATTGGTTTCCTCCTTTCCCTGTTGCCTACATTATGAATGGCTACATTTGGTTGCTTGGACCAATTTATTTACTGTTGGTTCCCCCTTAATCAACTTTAGCATAAATGTTTTAATTAAATATGTACTGCTATGAATGCATAGGCTGCTTCTCCATTGCAGAGTGAGATGTACTTCAATTTTGGTTTTGGTTGGAGATCAAATGCTTATTGGTGTCCTTCATTGGTGTTAAAAATTCTCTCTTGCACCTGTGTTGAGATACAGTTTTGGCTTTGTATATTCATTTCCTAGCACAAAGGCAACTTTGCCGAGGTGATTGGTTTTATATTGATTTCCTCCTTTCCCTGTTGCCTACATTATGAATGGCTATATTTGGTTGCTTGGACCAATTTATTTATTATTGGCTCCCTCTCAATCAACTTAAGCCTAAATGTTTTAATCATATATGTAGAGCTATGAATAGATAGGTTGTGTCTCCATTGCAAAGTAAGATGTACTTCAATTTCTGTGTTGGCTTTGTTGATTTGATGCTCAACAATTATGACATGGCTTTCTTGCTTCAATACTTGAACCTGTTCATTAATTTGTTTTCTTTTACTTGGACATGTGCTGGATTTTTTGTGTATAGGTATTAATTTTCTTCTGAATTTTACTCTGATTTTTTATTTTGTCATGCAAGTTTTTGTCGCTGGATCGGTTTATTCATTAAGTTTTCAATTTTGCAGAACAAAGATGTGACAGAAGCAATTCAGAAGGTTGCTTCTGCTTATGACTGTAAAATTGTTGAAGGTGTTCTTAGCCACCAGCTGAAGCAGTTTGTGATTGATGGGAACAAGGTTATACTGAGTGTCTCCAATCCAGAGACAAGAGTTGATGATGCAGAATTTGAGGAAAATGAAGTGTATGCTATAGATATAGTGACAAGCACAGGTGAAGGCAAGGTAATTGTTTGATGCACTAACAAGATAACTTGTCTTAACCTTGCTATTGTCTTGGTATTCGCATCCTTAATTTATGTTTCATTGACCTTTCGCAGCCTAAGCTACTTGATGAAAAGCATACTACCATATACAAGAGAGCTGTGGACAAGAATTATCACTTGAAGATGAAAGCTTCTAGATTTATTTTCAGTGAAATTAGTCAGAAATTCCCTATCATGCCATTCACTGCCAGGTCTTTATGCCTTCACCTTTTGACGGAATTATGGTTGTTGCTCTTTTCCTGCTGTGTTATACTTGCATTCTTCTGGATTTTCTGTTGGATAGGGCCTTAGAAGAGAAAAGAGCTAGATTGGGATTAG
This sequence comes from Excoecaria agallocha, assembly GCA_037975025.1. NCBI lineage: Eukaryota > Viridiplantae > Streptophyta > Magnoliopsida > Malpighiales > Euphorbiaceae > Excoecaria > Excoecaria agallocha. Next base: position 102,294 of record JBBPFJ010000452.1, read on the forward strand.
TGGAATGTGTGAATCATGAACTTCTGCAGCCGTACCCTGTTCTTCATGAGAAGCCGGGTAAGAACTTTGCAGCTAGAAGAGCTTTCATTTGAGTGATTGGTCATAGTGGAAAATTAAGTGCTTTGGCAAGACAATTGATATTTGAATCCTGGTGTTGTTGCAGGTGATCTTGTTGCTCATATCAAATTCACTGTATTGCTAATGCCAAATGGTTCAGATAGGATCACATCTCATTCTCTGCAGGAGCTGCAGCCCACCAAGACAGTAGATGATCCAGAAATCAAGGCATGGTTGGCTTTGGGTATAAAGTCCAAGAAGAAAGGCGGTGGAAAGAAAAAGAAAGGTGAAAATTGCCTTGAAATATATGATGATTGGTACTTGAATCTCACCATTTATTGCTTAATTATTGAGATTTGAATGGCATTTGGATGCAGCTAAGAAGGGTGACAAAGCCGAGTCCACAGAAGCTGAGGCTATGGATGCAACAAATGGGGCTGAAACCCAAGAATAAGGCTGAAATAATTACCGCCTTATTTTGTTTGTTTCAGTTTTGTTACTTTGTTGACCTCATTGTATCTTGTTGGTTAAGAAATTATTTTTAAATATAGTGTCTAGACATTCAATCCTAATGGAATTTCACCTCTGCATTTTAAACCCCTTCTCGTTTCCACTCGGAAATATGACTTGTGCAATCAATAAAAGCTTCAGCTTCAGCTTCGTCTGAAAGGCCTCACTTTGAGTTCAAAATTATAAATGAATATATTAACTGAATTGTGATAAATATTCAAAATCTAAAATTTTCTGTTCGTTTTAAATAGAAATTCCATTTTTTTTCTCGTTAATATGTTATTTCCAAGTCTAATTTGTTAACAGAACAATTTTCTCACTCCTATAAAATCTTTGTTACATTCGCAAGTAAAACTTCATTGAAAAGAGGAGGAAACTTTATTATAACCACGAATTATATGTTGTTTACAATGGGGAATGCTAACCAGAAAAAAGTAAATAAGTAAAAGCGAAAGTTGCAAAGAAAAGCTTTTATGAATCACGAGAGTACATATTTGCTATATTAGATCATTGTATCTTTAGATGTACGCCGTGTTTAGTTAGCAGGATTAGTATTAGTGCAAGTAGTGAAAAGTAGGAGGCGGCTTCTATCCAAATCTTCCCGGGGCTTGTTATGCATGATTTTGTGTTTGATTTAGTAAAAGCTCTCTCAATTTGAATATATATACATATATATTTTGACAAAAACTTAATCCTTTAAAAACTAGGAAACAAGTGAGCTACAGAATGG